>SJYC01055784.1:0-45960 GCA_006408675.1 Madoqua kirkii | reverse complement strand
ATCTCTGCCTTGCTCACTGGGTTCCGGCCACACTGTTCTTTCTGATCTCTTTCCCAGAAGACCCATCTCAGGTCTTCATGTAGCTAGCTATTGGCTCTGCCTGAAAGACTCTTCCCCTCAGTTTTTGCTACCCAAACTCCTCCCATACTTCAAGTTTATAGGGATTGATGGGGGTCGATGAGACTAAATATGATTGCTTTTATGGTGCCTATTCTACTCCTTCATAGCAGAACTGCAATTAAAGTGTTTAAATGTTAAAACACTTAATTTTATTTTATTTTAAAATACTTTATTCTATTTTACAATACTGTATTGGTTTTGCCATACACTGACATGAATCAGCCACAGGTGTACACGATCTCTCAATGCTGAAGCCCCCTCCCACCTCCCACCCCACACCATCTCCCCAGATCATCCCGTACTGTTCTAATAGCTGTCTCTATTTTTTCTCCATTTTGATTAATTTCTTACAGTTTTCTAGGTCATAAATGTGAATCTTAATAATGATCATACCAACTCTCAATTCACATAGAAAATTATCTACTTGAAAATTATTTTTTAACTTTGAAAACAATTTGTGCCACACCCTCAATCTAGGGTAATAAAACAACTCAAGGTTTTACTTAATCCCAGGCATCCGAAGTTACCAATGACTGTTGGCTTAACAGAAACAAGTTGTTTGGAGTTGGGATAGATGAGAAAGAATATGTGTTGAGGGTAGCATTTCTCAGAGTGCTCAGCTTTCAAATCCTTGAGAATATCCTTTCGAAATCTCCCTCACTTTTTCAAAAAGTTAATAGCAAGTGCTATCAAGGATATGGAGAAATTGGAACCTTCATATATTGCTGATTGAAATGTAAAATTATACAGCCATTTTGGAAAACTGTGTGATGGTGCCTCAAAAGGATAAAGAAAAGTTTTGATTTTACTCATCAATTAGACCGGAACTGGTAGCTCAAAGGGTAGAGTCTGCCTGTAATGTGGGAAACCCAGGTTGGATCCCTGGGTCAGGAAGATCCCCTGGAGAAGGAAATGGCAACCCATTTCAGTATTCTTATCTAGAAAATCCCTTGGATGAAGGAGTCTGGCAGGCTACAGTCTAGGTATATATGGGAAATTAAAACACATGTGAACTCAAAATTTGTATGCAGTTGTTCAGGTAGCATTTCTCATAATAGTTTAAAAGTGTAAATAATTGAAATGTTCAAGTTATCAATGATAAATAAATGTGGTATGAATATTATTTAACAATAAATAAATAATAAACTAATAAATAAAATATAAATAACTAATGCTTGCTACAACATGGATAATTCTTGTAATATGATAAGTGAAAGAATTCAACCACAAAAGACCACATCTTGTATGGTTCCACCTATTTGAAATGTCCCCAACAGGCAAAACTATATAGTCAGGCAATAGATAATTGGTTATTTAGGACTGTTGAAACAAGAAAAATGGGAGGAAGAATAATTGTTAAAGGGTATAGGTGGGGGTTATTAAGAGAAATTGAAAATAGGTTGCAATATGGTTTTTTTTAATACTTTATTCCATTTCACAATACTGCATTGATTTTGCCATACACTGACATGAATCAGCCACAGATGTACACGATCTCCCAATGCCAAAGCCCCCCCCCACCTCCCACCCCACACCATCTCCTCAGATCATCCCGTACACCAGCCCCAAGCATCCTGTATCCTGTATTGAACATAAACTAGTGCTTCATTTCTTATATGATTGTATACATGTTTCAGTGCCATTCTCCCCAATCATCTCACCCTCTCCCTCTCCCTCAGAAGCCAAAAGTCCGTTCTATACCTGTGTCTCTTATGTTGTCTCACTTACAGGGTCATCATACTATCTTTCTAAATTCCATATATATGTGTCAGAATGCTGTATTGGTGTTTTTCTTTCTGGCTAACTTCACTCTGTATAATCGGCTCCAGTTTCATCCATCTCACTAGAACTGAGTCAAATTTATTCTTTTTAAGGGCTGAGTAATACTCCATCATGTATATGTACCACTGCTTTCTTATCCATTCATCTGCTGATGGACATCTAGGTTGTTTCCATGTCCTGGCAATTATAAACAATGCTGCAATGAACATTGGGGTACATGTGTCTCTTTCAATTCTGATTTCCTCGATGTGTATGCCCAGACATTCTATACCTCTGTGTCTCTTATGTTGTCTCACCTACAAGGTCATCATTACTATCTTTCTAAATTCCATATATGTGTGTCAGTATACTGTATTGGTGCTTTTCTTTCTGGCTTACTTCACTCTGTATAATCGGCTCCAGTTTCATTCATCTCATTAGAACTGAGTCAAATTTATTCTTTTTAAGGGCTGAGTAATACTCCATTGTGTATATGTACTACAGCTTTCTTATCCATTCATCTGCTGATGGACATCTAGGTTGTTTCCATGTCCTGGCAATTATAAACAATGCTGCAATGAACATTGGGGTACATGTGTCTCTTTCAATTCTGATTTCCTCGATGTGTATGCCCAGCAGTGGGATTGCTGGGTCATAAGGCAGTTCTATTTGCAATTTTTTTAAGGAATCTCCACACTGTTTTCCATAGTGGCTGTACTAGTTTGCATTCCCACCAACAGTGTAAGAGGGTTCCCTTTTCTCCACATCCTCTCCAGCATGTAAACGGGAAAACGAAGTCGGGTGAGCTACAGGAAACAGTCTGTTGGAGGAATTTACACTTGGGAGTGCGGTGGCTTTTCCTGGACTGAGTTGTGAGCATTTCTCACTGGCTGATCTCTTACCAGGCAGGAAGAGGAAGTGTTTCTTCTATTGGGCTCTGCTGTCACCGTAGGTGATGGGAGCTCCCTCTTCTGCTCTCTGAAATCTACTGTAATTGAGATTTCTGTTCGTTAATTTTTACATTGCCAAGAGCTAAAGTATATTCATGAATAAAATGTGAAGGTAGGATTAGAGACACTGATTAACTCATTTTAGAAAAGTCAAAGACAGCTGGTTAAAGGAACTGACAATCGAGATTTTAGGTTGTAGAGATGGGGAAAGATTTCCAGCCATAGAAAACAACATAAGAAAAGGCAAGGGTTTATGCTTTAGGGCAACAGGCGTTAGGAAAAACAAAATCTTCAATGTTTCAACCAATCACTGCTGAGTGGTATGTTGCTGGGTAAAATCAAAATGCAATTAGAAAAACATTAGGGTTATTTTTCCTAATCTAAAAATCTCCTAAAAGATCTTGAATCCAAATGGGCAGTCTCTCATTCCATTAAATCCTCATATTTCCATGTTTGCTGCATACCTACATAATTAATTGGGTCTGGGTTCACTGGTGATGCAAGATATTTGACCCGCAGCTGCCGGACTGACTACATCCAGAGCATTTCTTCTCTCTTCTTTTCAGCATAATTTCTTTGGTGTCACATAAAATATGAACCAGAATCAAAGGTTTCCCTACACTCATTACATTAATAATATTTTACTCACATGATTATCATAATTAAGACCTGATTTTTGACTGAAAGATCTTTCCTCATTATACAAATGTGGTTACTGCTTTATATGAACTCTTTGATATGTAGTTTAAACCAATAAATAATGAATATAAAAAGGGGCTTCTTTGGCGGTCCAGTGGTTAAGACTCCATGTTCCAAATGCAGGGTGCATGGGTTCTATCCCTGATAGGGGAACTAAGACTCTGCATGCCACATGGTGTGGCCAAAAAAAGAAAAAAAAGAGTGAATAATAAGACATGTTTGGGGATTAGGTTTGCAGGGGGATACATATTGTGATTTAGTATGTTTCTTGGTTTCTTCAATGTTTTGTCTATGGTGATCTGGTCCTGGAAGTATTCACTCTTACACAGGAGCCTACAGAATCAGGACAGTACTAAAATGAAGGCTAATACTGAGCCTTGGAGAAACTTTGGTGTCTCTTCTCTCAGCTGCAGCAGCGCCTCCAGGGCTTAGAGCTTGGTGACGAGAGCACAGATTTGGTGTTGGCCCCCATTTGCAAGGGCTTCCCTGGTGGCTCAGCCGGTAAAGAATCCACCTGCAACATGGGAGACCTGGGTTCCATCCCTGGCTTGGGAAGATCCCCTGGAGAAGGGAAAGGCTACCCACTCCAATATTCTGGCCTGGAGCATTCCATGGACTGTATAGTCCATGGGGTCACAAAGAGGCAGATGTGACTGACGACTGTCACTTTCACTTTCATTTGCAACCTGCCAGGCCTGATGCCCTTGAGCAGAACACAACCTATACATTTATCCACTGGGTACTTGCACGTGGAAAAGAAGGCCTTTTAGCATCTTCCACCACCGCTTACTGTAGTCAATCAAATCACTGAACATGCTCAAGATGAAGGACTTTGCAAAACTCAACCTCTCCCCAATAAACAAAAAAAAAGAAAAAAAAAAAAGTGGACATTGTTGATGCAAATACAAACCATCCTCTGCTCTGCCAAGTCGCTTCGGTCGTGTCCGACTCTGTGCGACCCCATAGACGGCAGCCCACCAGGCTCCCCCGTCCCTGGGATTCTCCAGGCAAGAACACTGGAGTGGGGTGCCATTTCCTTCTCCAATGCATGAAAGTGAAAAGGGAAAGTGAAGTCGCTCAGACATGTCCGACTCTTAGCGACACCATGGACTGCAGCCCACCAGGCTCCTCCGTCCTGTGGAGACAGTCTGAGGTCAGCGCTCTCGGTCTGCAGTTTGTATTGTTTCTATAACACTCTGGCTTCCATGCTGATCCTGCTTTCCAGTTCTAGGTGTAAGATTTTAAAAGCTAAAAGAAAAACAAATGAAAAGGACACCTGGGAGTTGACTGAAGATAATGAAGACCTCAGAAATAGTTTTGGCACACTAAATGGTTGAGTAAAAGATGAAAATGGGATGTTGGATAGTTAATATCATCTTGTTGGACTATGTTGTACTGATCCAAGACACAAAACTCAAACTTCTGTCTGCCTGCAATGAGTCACCATCTGCAGGCCACTTGTGACACCCTGAGGCTGGAAAGAACTGAAGGCAAAAGGGGAAGGGGCAGCAGAGGATGAGATGGTTAGGCTGGATCAGCACCTCAATGGACGTGAATCTGAGCAAGTGGGAGATAGCGGAGGACTTAGGAGACTGGCACTCTGCAGTCCATGGGGTCACAAAGAGTCGGACGTGACTTACCAACCCAACAACAACAAGAGCAGCAACAATCGTGGTCTTTTAAACAATGAGGCAAATACATGAAGTAACTTGGTGTGGTGGAAAAAAACCCTGGGCTAGGAATTGATTAATTTAGTTCTAGTTTCAGTTTTGCTGCCAATGGATAAATATTAGACTTTCATGGGGCTCAATTTCCTTGAGCTTAAACTGGATGATCACTGCAAGCCATAAAATGATACTCACAGTCAGATATAACTTTATTATTGAGGGATTGGCCCTCTGTCTTTATTGCTTATACAAAACTTTGTCTCAGAAAGTACAGTGACAGTACAAGACGTGAATATTGTAGCTTGGAATATTTCCATAATTACTGCAATGAGAGGTTTATTTGCTATCTCAGGATTCGACATTTTCTCCATAAGTATCTGTTCTCTATAAGAAAACAGTTGTCAAATATAAAAGGGACAAGTTACATGTCTTTTCTCAAGAATGACAATAAAAAAACAACACTGCAATCTCTCAAAAGAAAATGCAACCAATTTACTTCCTTGCAAATAGAAATAAGAAACAAAGAGTAAAGAGATCTCCTTACCTTTACCAGAGATACAGTGAAATATGAAGGAACTCAGAACAGTCACATCTCTGAGCCAGGGAAGCTTTATGGTAAGCTCATTAGAATTTTCCATCTCATGTTCCTTAGAGGATTGGCAATGAGCGTTTCCTAATGGATTTCTTTCTCCCTTTGCATATTTATGGATATTTCTATTCATAATGAATACATCTATGCATTCTTTTCTTATTAAAAATGTTCCCTGTACTTTAGCAGGCTTCTCCAACCAGACTTCAGGCAGAACTTGGATGAAGAGATGGATCAGCTCCAATGTCCTCACTGGCCCTTTTTACATAGAAAAGAGACTCCCTGATCCTTTCTTTTTCTCTCCTCAATCAAACACTGATTTCATAGAAACATAGAATCAGGATGCTGTTTGCCAGGGCTGCAGGGAGTAGGAAATGAGCTGACAGTTCAAACCAAATTTTGTTATGAAAAGAAGGGACGGAGGAGGCTGGTGGGCTGCAGTCCATGTGATCGCGAAGTTGGACATGACTGAGCAACTTCACTTTCACTTTTCACCCATGCATTAGAGAAGGAAATGGCAAACCACTCCAGTGTTCTTGCCTGGAGAATCCCAGGGACGGGGGAGCCTGGTGGGCTGCCGTCTATGGGGTCGCACAGAGTCGGACACGACTGAAGCGACTTAGCAGCAGCAGCAGCAGCATGATGACTAGTCATTTAATATGCTTCTGTATACTTGAAAGTAGATTTTAATCATTTCACCACAAAACACATGCACGCACACACACACACTTCATTACTTTAACTACATAAGGTGACAGATATGTTACTTATCTTGATCTTGGTAACTGCTCCACAATGTATATGTACATCAAATCATTACACTGTAGACTTTGCATATTCACTATGTATTTGTCATTTATTTCTCAGCAAAGGTAAAAAGCTATAAAGAAAAGAATGCAGTTGTCGTTATTTGTCATTTTCAAACTAGAGTTAATAGGCTCCATTCCCTGAAAGTAATCTGTCTTCTTACCTGTTGCTTTAATATTCATTGCAGAAATAAAAGCTTTGTCTCTTTGACGATGACGTCTTCCGATGTCTCAAATTGCAGGCATCAGAAAAATCAGGATTCTGAGCCTTTGAAAATGTTTGTTCTGACCTTTGTAGGGGTGTGAGACATACAGTCACCCTAACATGGAATCACACTGCATGTAAAGCCTGGCGCCGGCTTTGCCCCTCCTGCGCTTAACATTTGTGTGCAAAAGCTGGACTGCCCGACATCTGGCAGAATTTACCTGACTTTCCTCTTTCACGTTTGGTGAGGACACTTTCACAGGGAGGAAGTCTTTAGGATCTTAGAATCTGGGAACTAAAATTCATCAGCACTAGCGGTCATAGGTAGGATCGGGGGAGGGAGGCTCAAGGGGGAGGGCATACGTGTGAACACAGAGCTGACTCACTGTGTTGTTAGCAGAGATTAACACAACGCTGTAAAGCAGTCATCCTCAAAAAAAGGAAAAACAAGACTAGAGGTCAGCTTTTTTCTTCTGTTCTATACTATTTATTCATAGATACAAATCACCTTGTCAATAAAATTTCTCAAGGGAGTGGGGATAAGCATCCTCTGAGCACACAGATGGTGGGGGTCAGTGGGCAAGTTGGAGCTAATGGAGGCTTGTGGACAACCTTATACAACTGGGGGATGTTCTTTAAGCAAAAGAATACACAATTATGAATAAAATGTTAGCAAATACCTACTTATAATGAGAAAGGATACCACAACACATTATAAACTTCTAAAAGCTGAAAAATACTACAAATATTATAAAATACAAAAAATATAATATTCTTACTAATTTTAATCATCTGCTTGATGCACCTGCTATTCTACCCTCCTTTTTTGACTGCACACTATTTAATCCTCTCTTCATATAATATTTCATACTTTTTCAGTTGGAGAGAAGTGAGCAGTAATTTGATCTTTCTCCAAACATAGTTGAGCAAAGTTTATTTTTATTGTAGTTTTCAAAGTTTCTTTCACTTTTATAATTCTTTATTAGTGATATTTATATATCAATTTGTAAGTTATATGTATCCATTTTTAGGACTGCTGTCAAATTTGGGAAAACCTCAGTCAAGTTTCTTTCACGTATGAGCTGTAAGCTTCTCAAGGCGTATACACTTTGTTGAACGATGGCTAATTTTAAATACTCTGAAACTGATGACAGCCATCAACCAGTTTGTGATCGATCTTCTCACTGTAGTTGTGCAAGTGAGTTTTGTATTTCTTTCCATAGGTATCAACATCTCATTTCGTGTCCGTCTGGGTCCAATCAGGGGAGAAGTCACACAGTAATTCAATAGGAAAGTTTAATAAAAGACATAAAGAGAATAAATAAATACGTGCTATTTCTAAATGCCTTGGATCCATTCCATGCCACATTTTGGCCCCTGTTCTTTGACTAGCCCAGCGGTTGAAAATTCCTCAGAATTCAGAAACAGATAAGTATTACCAATAAGAGCGGCAGCTCTGTCAAAAAAGGAGGGCTTATGAAGGAAAAAACAGTGCCTGTTGAAAGGAACACTGTTGCCACGCAGAAATACCCACTCCGCCTAATTAATCTTTTGATTTTTCAAGAGAAGATAAAAATCTGGTTTTTAAGTGGAATCTCCCAAATATCCAAGATTGGTAATTAGTTAAAAAAAAAAAATTAAGGTTCTCTGGGTCAAACAGTTGCTTTCTGGAGTGAGTGTGGTATCTGACAGGCCACTCAACCAACAGTGGCCGTCCCCTGCCCTTCCAGTCCCACCTCGCAGGCACACCATCTTGTGTCATTATCATAATGGCGTTTATTACCACCTGACTTATTATCACACATACGCACACACACTCCGTGCAAAGAAAGGTGAAGAGCCCTGTGCAAACTTTTCACTGCTATAGCGTGGCACCAAGAACAGTGCTGGCATATTAATACAGTACACTCAGTGCGGAAGGAACAAATGGCTTGGGATTTAATGCTTTTGAACTTGTCGTCTTTCTTTTTAACGTATGTGTAAGAGCATTCTCTCTGGTCCTACAAACGTTGTCAGCACTTTCCCCCAAGTGAACTCCCTTTCTGTTCAGGCCCCCAACAAACAGGGGAGAGAAGCAAACGTGATTATCTTCACCCCTGCCTCAAAAAGCCTAAGAGTTCAGTATTGTTGGCTGTGTGAGGTCTTCATTGCTGTGTGGCCTTTTCCGGCTTCTCTCGTTGCCGAGCCCGGACTCGGGTGTGTGGACTCCAGGAGCTACGCATGTGCGCTCAGTAGCTGAAGAGCATGGGTTCAGTAGCTGTGGCTCCCGGGCTCTAGAGTGCAGGCTCAATAGTTGTGACCCACAGGCTTAGCTGCTCCACGGCATGTAGACCTTCCTGGATCAGGGATCGAACCAGTGTCCCCTGCATTGGCAGACGGATTCTTTACCACTGAGCTACCTGGGGATCCTTGCCATAGGTTTTTAGTATGAAACATTATAAATCAAGGTTTTGCATTTCAATTAAATAAAATTTCATTTAAAATTTTAATTATATTTTCATCAAGATTGTTATTGTACTGATCAGAACTTAAGATTCTTCAGCCAAGAACATAAAGGATGTGCGCTGATTGCTGCAGTCATGTGCAACTCTTTGTGGCCCTGTGGACTGTAGCACACCAAGCTTGTCTGTCCTTGGGATTTCCCAGGCAAGAATACTGGAGTGAATTGCCATTTCCTTCTCCAGGAGATCTTCCTGACCCAGGAACTGAACCCGTGTCTCTCAAGTCTCCTGCATTGGCAGGTGGGTTCTTTACCCCTAGCGCCGCCTGGGAAGTCCAATAAAAAGGATAACTGACAGAAACTATAATAAACATAAAAATCCAAAGTTGCTATAACTCCATGAAAGTGGTTTTTTGTCTTGTTTGACTTGGCGTGTTATGTTTGGGCTTCCCACTGTGGGGCATGAGTTTTAAGAAGCCAAAGTTCAGTGGATCATCTTGACACGTCTCCTAATGTGTTCTCTTATATACACATCAATTATAGAGTCATATAATACAGCTTATTAGATCCATGCTTTTTAGAATGGAGCCAGGTAGCATGAAAAGTTCATTTGTCTTCTTTTGTTTTCATTTGTCTTCAACAGAAAGACAAAAAAACATTTTGTTGTGTCAATTTACTTTTGCTATGTTGAATTGGTCTCTTTGACATTGACAAAGAGCATCTTGGCCCCAAAGTTGCAGCTGCCATTAGCAGCAGACCTCAGGGTGCTGGGGGAATCTGAACCAAGTCCCCCCCTAAACAGCCAATCAAAGATAGTGGAAGTTCAAAGTTTACCTCTCCAGTAAGGAAGAGACTTCCCTACCTAGCTCAAATGGTAAGGAATCTGCCTGTGACGGTTCAATCCCTGGGTTGGGAAGTTCCTCTGGAGAGCGAGTGAGTGAAGTCACTCAGTCATCCCTGACTCTTAGTGACCCCATGGACTGTAGCCTACCAGGCTCCTCCGTCCATGGAATTTTCCAGGCAAGAGAACTGGAGTGGGTTGCCATTTCCTTCTCCAGGGGATCTTCCCAACCCAGGGATCGAACCAGGTCTCTCGCATTGTAGGCAGACGCTTTACCGTCTGAGCCACCAGGGAAGTCTTAAACCTGAAGCCTAATCCACCATATGTTTCATGTGGACAGAACAGATGGATGACAGCTCTCACAGGAAGGGACAATTCAAAGGCTGAGCAACTGTGGCCCCTTCTCCAGCACTGAGCAGAAGAGAGAGCATTATTCCAGACACAGCTCTACCTAATATGGATCAGTAATCAGACATTTGAAATACATGGGAGTTCCCTGGCAGTCCAGCTGTGAAAACTTCCCCTTGCAGTCCAGGGTGTGCAGGTTCCATCCCTGGTCAGGAAGCTAAATCCCATGTGCCTCCTGGCCAAAAAACCAGAACATAAACAACAGAAGCAATATTGTAACAAATTCAGTAAGGACTTTAAAAAAAAATGTGCAACTCGCTGCGTTTGTTCTGGTTCCCTGCTTAGCAAAAGATCCTCTCTGGCTTCCCACATAGCCTTGCTGCCCTAAAGCATACCTGGTTCTCAGCACAAGCTGTCCATCAGAATTACCTCTGGAGCTTTTGAAAAATAATGATACTGGAGTCTCTGCTGAGGCCCACTGAACCAGAATCTCTGAGGGTGGGGCCCGCCACAGGTTTTTCTAAAAAGCACCTTGGTGATTCCAAAATGCAGCCAAGGTGGAAAGCACTGGCAGGCAGGACACAGTGTGCTGATCAGATTTCCCTGTCCCAAACCCTCTAATGGAATAAAATCCTAAATCCCCACCATGAACCAGAGTGCCCTGCGTGATCTGAGGCCTGCCCACTTCTCCGAGGCATCGCCTACCACACTGTCCCTGCTCCCTGTCTCCCAGCCATCCTGGATGTACTAGCTATCCATTGCATGCACGCATGTGCATGTACTTAGTTGCTCAGTCATATCTGACTCTTTGCAACACTGCGGACCAAAGCCCGCCAGGTTACTCTGTCCATGGAATTCTCCGTCTAGAATTCTGAAGTGGATAGCCATTCCTTTTTCCAGGGCATCTTCCCAACCCAGGGATTGAACCTGGGTTTCCTGCATTGCTGGAAGAGTCTTTACTGTCTGAGCCACCAGGGAAGCCCCAAAACCTAAAGGCTGAAAACAGCAAATTTTCTTATTTTGTGACTGTTCTGCACAGCCTGCAGAATCTTAGTTCCCCAACCAAGGATTGAACCCGGGACCCAGCATTGAAAGCACCAAGTCCTAACCACTGGACCACCAGGGGATTCCCAACAAACACTTATTATCTGACAGTTTCAGTAGGCCAGGAACCCAAATACAGTTTAGGTTGTGCCTCTGGTTCAAGGTCTTTCACAAGGCTGCAGTCAAGATGTTGGCCATGGGATCTTCATCTGAAGGCTCAACTTGTATGCTTCCCTGGTGGTTCGGCAGTAAAGAGTTCGTCTGCAATGCGGGAGCTGCCAGCTCAGTCCCTGAGTCAGAAAGATCCCCTGGAGAAGGAAATGAAGGCTCAGCTCAGGGAGGGTTTGCTCCAGGCTCACGCGTGTGGACCTCTGTTCCTTACAGGCTGCGGGACCAAAGGTCTCAGCTCCTCCTTGCTGGCCATAGGCCAGGGGCCTCCCTCCGCTCCTTGTCACAAAGACCTCCATCGGACAGCTTGTGGTAGCTTTCTTCATTGGTGTGAGGGTGCTGGGGATCTGCAAGACCACCCCCACATTCAGGGATAAGCTTGAAGTGCTCACGAGACTCACCATCTACAGGCATACCTCGGACATGCTGTGGACTTGTTTCACCACAGTTAAGTGCACATCACAGTCAAGTGAGTCACACTGATCTTTTGGTTTCCCAGTGCATATAACAGTTATGTTTACACTATACTGTAGTCTGGGGTTCCCTGGTGGCTCAGAGGGTAAACAATCTACCTGCAATGCCAGAGACTCCAGTTTGATCCTTGGATTGGGAAGATCCCCTGGAGAAGGCAAAGGCTGCTCACACCAGTATTCTGGCCTGGAGGATTCCCTGACTGCATAGTCCCTGGGGTCACAAAGAGTCAGACACAACTGAGTGACTTTCACTTTTCAACAGTAATCTCACTATCTCCTTTGCAGCTCTTGTGTGAAAAGGTTCATTGTCATTAAGCAATAATATTTTGAAAGGAATCTTTTTTTTCTGACCAGTAGGTGTCAAGAGTGGACTTAAAGTATTCAGTAAATCATGTAAACAGATGTGCTGTCACCCAGCTTTGTTGTTGCATCTACAGAGCACAGGCACAGTGGTCTTAGCCCAGTTCTTTGGGGCCCCAGGATTTGGGGAATGGTAAATGAGCACTGGCTTCAATTTGAAGTCACCGGCTGCATGAGCCTCAGTCTGTCCTTTGATGCTGTGGTGTTACTCACTGACTTCTCTCTACCTGTGAGAGTCCTAGATGGCATCATCCTCTGATATAAGACTGTTTTGTCCACATTTTAAATATGTTGTTTAGTGTAACCACCTTCACGAATGATCTTGGCGAGATCTTCTGGATGACTTGCTGCAGCTGCTGCATTATCACTTGCTTCACCTTGTACTTCTGTGTTACGGAGACGGTGGCTTTCCTTAAACCTCAAGAATCAACCTCTCCTGGCTTCAGGCTTTGCTTTTGTAGCTTCCTCACCCTTCTCAGCCTACATGGAACTGAAGAGAGTTAGGAGCTTACCCTGAAGTAGGCTTTGGCTTAAGGGGATATTGTGGCTGTTTTGATTTTTTTATCCAGATCACTAAAGCTTTCTTCATATCAGCGATAAGACTCTTCCATTTTCTTATCATTTTTAATTTCACTGGAACAGCAGTTTTAACTTCAAGAACTTTTCCTTTCCATTCACAACTTGCCTAACTGTTTGGTGCAAGAAGCCTAGCTTTCAGCCTCTTGGCTTTGACCGTGCCTTCCTCACTAAGTTTAATCATTTCTAGCTTTTGATTTAAAGTGAAGAGATGTGTACACCACTTCCTTTCACTTGAACATTTAGAGGCTCTTGTGGGGTTATTATTGGCCTAATTTCAATACGTTGTTTCTCATGGAATAGGGAGGCCTGAAGAGGGGGAGCGAGACAGAGGCACAGCGGCCGATGGGGCAGTCTGAATATACACAGCATTAATTGGTTAAATTTGCCATCTTATGTGGGCATGGTTTTTGGCATCCTCAAAACAATTACAACAGTAACGTCAAAGACCACTGGTCACAGATCACCATAACAAATGCAATCTTAATGGAAAGTTTTGAAGTGTTGCAAGATTGCCGGACCGTGACACAGGCCCAGGAGGTGAGCAAGTGCTGTCGGGAGAGAGGCACCAGTGGGCTCGCTCGACACGGGTTGGCTACAAACCTTCGATTTGTTTTTAAAAACGGCGTTATGTGCAGAGTGCGGTAGAATGAAGCACAGTGAGACAAAGGGCAATGAAACGAGGCGTACGTGTGGTTACACGGACACCAAGATCATAGGGAAAAGGCACAGAGTCTGGGCAACCCATATGCAGGCTGCCTAATGTGCTCACCCTCTCCCAGGGGACCCCATGGCTCCCCTCTTCTCTCAGCAAAGACCATGTATCAGGGGGTGTGTGCAGCGCTTCTGCCTGGAGAAGCCCACTGAAGATCCAGCACCCAGAGATTTTCCGGGCCTGGTCACACAAGCACCTTCTGCTTAGTGTCTACTAAAATCCCAGTCTCCCAGGAGGAAGGCAGGGGTTCAGCATAAGCATATTATTTACAAAATCAGTCCAGGTGTAGGGAGCACCCCTTATCAACTAAGGAAAGTGTTACCTCCTCGGAGGGAAATTACCAGCCAGTGCCCAGATGCCAGCCAGGGGCCAGCCTCACAAGCTGCCTTTCTAGGCACGTCTTAGGCCTCCCGTATTCATTCTTTTCTGCATAGCGAGACAACGAGAGCCAGGAAAACCCCTGTTCCTTGCAATCTAATATTGGCAGAGATGTTCCTTCACCTCTGTGACATTCTGCTTGTTAGAATCTAGTTACACGTTCAGCCCAGGGAATTTCAAAAAGCTGTGAATACCACTAGCTGGAGATCATTGGAACCATCTCAGAGGCTGCCTAACACACTCCCAAGATTATCTCTGTCTCAGAGTCTTTAAATATAATACTTCCTATTTCTGGCATTTTTCTCCCCCCACTTCATTTAGGTTTCTGTTGAAATGTCCCATCCTGAGGGACTCCTTCCCTTTATCCAGTTTAAAACAGCATACACTCCTTCCTAACAATTTTTGTCCTTTTAGCCTCTGTTTTTCTTTATAACAGTTACCACTATCCACAGCTATGTATTTATTTGTGGACATAGTTTTGCAAATTGCATGACAGTAATAATCTTGTCTGGTTTTTTTAATTTAATTAATTTATTTTACTTTATAATATTGTATTGGTTTTGCCATACATTGACTTAAATCCGCCATGAGTGTACATGTGTTCCCCATCCTGAACCCCCTTCCCACCTCCCTCCCCATCCCATCTCTCTGGGTCATCCGAGTGCACCAGCCTCAAGCACTCTGTCTCACGCATCAAACCTGGACTGACGATTCATATCGCAGCACTGTTTATAATAGCCAGGACATGGAAGCAACCTAGATGTCCATCAGCAGATGAATGGATAAGAAAGCTGTGGTACATATACACAATGGAGCATTACTCAGCCATTAAAAATATGTTTGAATTAGTTCTAATGAGGTGGATGAAACTGGAGCCTATTATACAGAGTGAAGTAAGCCAGAAAGAAAAACACCAATACAGTATACTAATGCATATGTACGGAATTTAGAAAGATGGTAATGATAACCCTGTATGTGAGACAGCAAAAGAGACACAGATGTATAGAACAGTCTTTTGGACTCTGTGGGAGAGGGCGAAGGCAGGATGATATGGGAGAATGGCGTTGGTTTTTTTTTTTTTAGAAATTTTATTTGTTTTCATCTGTGCTGGGTCTTGGTTGCTGCTTGAGAATGTCCTCTAGTTCCAGCGAGCAGGGGCCCCTCTCTAGCTGTGGTCACGGGCCTCTCATCGCTGTGGCTTCTCTTGCTGCAGAGCACAGGCTCTAGGGGGCTTGGGAGTCAACAGGTGTGGTTCCCAGGCTTAGCTTAGCTGCTCCACAGTGCGTGGGATCCCCACAGACCAGGGGTTGAACCCAGGCCCCCTGCATTGGCAGGTGGATTCTTAGCCACTAGACCACCGGGGAAGCCCTCTTGTCTGTTCTATTCACTGTTTATACAAAGATAGAGTGATACCTGACACACAGTGAATGCTTAAAATGCATTAAATGAATGTGTGAGCAGAATTTCAGTTCTATTTCTTAGTGGAAATAAATTTGGTTTATACATCAGTCTCTTGTGAGTTTGTTTAGTTTGAGTCTACATCCAAGAGTATAATCAACTTCAGCTAAGTGCAATTTTGAGTTCCTAGAGTTGAGAACCAATCCTAGATTAAACTGTATCACTGAGATAATGCCACCTAGAAATATGTCCAGTCCCTGAGATGGTTGTTGTTCAGTGGCTCAGTCGTGTTCAGCTCTTTGTTGAACCACATGAACCACAGCATGCCAGGCCTCTCTGTCTTTCACCATCTCCCGGAGTTTGCTCAAACTCATGTCCATTGAGTCGGTGATGCCATCCAACCCTCTCATCCTCTGTCATCCCCTTCTTCTCCTGCCCTCAATCTTTCCAAGCATCAGAGTCTTTTCCAAGGAGACAGCTCTTCGCATCAGGTGGCCACAGTATTGGAGTTTCAGCTTCAGCATCAGTATTCTGAGAACCCTGCAATGGTACCTCTGTTTTACCGATAAGCTCATGAGGTACCTCCTCCACAAAGATTTACTAAGAGTTGGCCTGCGTTTAGCACTGTGCCAGAAAATAATCCAGTTCTGAACAAGACAGTTTCTGCCTTCAAGAAGCTTATAGTCTAGTAAAGAGTGTTAGATTCATCAAGATATAATTCAGAATATAGATCATTTCAAAAAGATATACCAATAAAGGCAATATTAAATACATCTCTTAAGTGTGGAGCAAGATCACTAAAACTTCATTATAACATAGCACACTGCTGATGAGAAAGTAAAACTGTTAGTTACTCAGTCATGTCCAAACCTTTGTGACCCCATTAACTGTAGCCCACCAGGCTCCTCTGTCCATGGAATTCTCCAGGCGAGAATCCTGGAGCAGGTTGCCATTCCCTTCTCCAGAGGGATCTTCCTGACACAGGGATCGAACCCGGGTCTCCACATTACAGGCAGATTCTTTACCCCCTGAGCCACCAGGGAAGCCCCTAACTGCTATGAACAGCCCTGTTTGTTTTGTACTCTCTGCTAGTCACCGTACCGTGAGGATGGGTGTAGAATGTAAGTCAACCACAGTTCTTGGTAGCCAGGAGCTGGAGCTAACTCTGGATGGATTACTCTACAAAAGAGTTTAATCAAGTGTTATTAGTTTCTCATAGAGTTGCCTGAAAACTTGAAGAATCAGGTTTTTGGGTAAATTTCTAGGAGTCAAACCACAGAAGTGGGCTGTTGAGGAACTGCTGTCACTGGCAGAGCACTAGATGGTTCGGTTTGCTCTGACACCACTTCCACCCCGGAGCCAGTGTTCCTGCGGCCGGTGCTCCCACACAAAGTCACTGCCGGATCAACACCCTGACTTGGTGGCCACTGCTGCAGTCTCCCAGCCCCTTCCCGCCCCTGCCGTTTGCTCCGGCACCAAACCTGAACTACAGCTGAGTGATGACGCCCAAGGTTGATGCTTATGCTCTCGCTGCTAGGAAACCCAGGGCACCGAGTTCTGAGCACTTCCGTCACTTACAGGGCCCATCTTTGTCCCGCCCCAAACTCATAAGCGGGAACATCTGTGACGGAAAGAGTTTCGATGCTGAGAAGACTCAAGGAAAGACAGAATTTTATTCGATCCTCACAACAGCTCCAGACATGGGTATTATTTTCCAAAAATCAGAATTGAGGAAATACCTCACCCAAGAGAGCACAGTTAGCGAGTGGCAATGTTGGGAATAAAAGTCAGGTGTGTTTTTGGCTCCAGTGTCATGTTCTTAACCAAAACTCTATGCTCACACTCTCCTGGAGGAGTAGTTATTTCCTGGAAGTGTTCCTTTAAAAAAAAAGAGAAACAGATTGGTCTGTTTTATATAAACAGAGTATTCCATTGATAGTTCTCAATATAATCATCTTTTAAGCTTCATACTTACTAGCAGTAAAATTCCCTAAACATATGTTATCTTCTTTTATGTAACAGTGATGTTACTGATGAACCACAGTGCATATTTCTTTGCAATTAATCTCTAGCAGTGATGACAGATTTATACTGGATTATGAACAGAATTATCCAGACTTCACTCTGGTAAAAGGTATTTGCAAAACAAATAGATGGTGTTACTACAACTGTCATGATTACAAAGTAACCCTCTGTGACCCTGAAACAGCCACCAAGATAACTGACCTCCATGGTGTTTGAACCTACAGCTTGACATTATCCTTTACTCAGCCTCCCAGCTGAAGCAATCTAATGTAATCCTTTACATACAAGACACCGGGTTGCATTTGGGATTCTATGATGAACAAGCTGCAGAAGGTAAGGAAAACCAAACGAATGAGCCTTTAAAAACTCAAGACTTAACTACACTCCTCCTCCTGCCTCAGACACTTCCTCAATTTCCAGCTGCACTTTGAACAAAATCTAAATGCCCTACTATGGTGATTAAGGACCTAGGTGATCCGGCCCCTCCCACTTTCTCCAAATTCAACAAATGCTGTCATCTTTACTTGGGGCCAGGCTCAGTGGTAACATTTGTTCCAGCTGAGTACAATCTCCAAAAGTGTCTCTTTCCAACAAGATTTAAAGGGAAAATATGGATATGCCAGTGGGATCATTGGAACGATACCTTAACCACGACCGGCATTCCTATGAAGTAGGTTCTCACAGCCTTAGAGCAGATGTGTCAAGAAATGAGTGATCATACGCAGTTGAGTTACATAGCCTAGCATGCTTAATCCCTGCACCTGGGATACTTTAAAATTTTTTAAATGAGGCATTAAGAAAAAAAAATATTCAAAACTTAGAAATAAGGCAAAGGAAAGGCAGCATGTCTTTTCATTGCTAACCTTTAACAGGCCACCCAAGGATTATTTAAGCCTCTAAGGGAATTCACTTTTGATTCACCATCTAGTACTGATTAAAATCCCAGATTCTGGGAAACTGCCTCTAAACCTATAGCTTTTCTTTCCCCCCTCTAGGAGAGATGTAAATGATTTCCATCTAGAGAAAGGATTATCTCACATTTATGGTTTTATTGCCTTGTAGGCTATTAACCAGTTTTATATCTATTCTAACAAATCTTATTCCAAAATTCTTTTTTCTAATGTTTTTAAATACTCATTTACTCAAATGCTCTTTAAATCAGCATTACCATCTTAGTGATTCTTTTGTTAATGATTTGAATAAATCTTTGACACATGTCTATTCTATGTATGAAAGATGAATTTTTAAATTTTTGAAAATTATACTTTGCCCAAGAAAGCTGAAGAGATGGAAGGATTTTTTTTTTTTTCTGACAAAAATATTGGATCTGGTTTGGGGGAGCACAACTGGGACTCCTTATCATTTCTTATGAGATTCAGAATCACAGGGCTAGACTTTGCTTGCAGTCCAGTGGTTAAAACTGCCTTTTTAATGCAGGTTCCATCCCTGGTCAGGGAGCTACAATCACACATGCAACAAGTGCAGCAAAACAAAAATGTGTGTATATATGCTGTGCTGTGCTTAGCGCTCAGTTGTGTCCGACTCTTTGTGACCCCATGGACTGTAGCCGCCAAGCACCTCTATCCATGGGGATTCTCAAGACAAGAATACTGGAGTGGGTTGCCTTGCCCTTCTCCAGGGGATATTCCAGATCCAGGGATTGAACCCGGGTCTCCCAACATTATATATGTATCTCTGTGTGTATATATATATATATATATATACATATATATATTTGTACACACACACATACATATACATATAGGAAATACAGTCTTCAGGTCCAAGCACTCTATAGCCTCACTGCCTGCGCTGGCTGTGAAGTCCCACTCAGCTAGGAGGATGCTACCCAGGTCTCACTTGTGCAACTGGAGGCGAGTGAAGGTGCAAGGACAAGAGACCGTGGAAGCACCAACAGCCTACAACTCCCAGAGACAGAGGAGAGAAGGAGAGACCAAAAGGAAAAAGGAAATCAGGAAAGAATGGAGAGGGAGAAACAAGACCAGGCAGGGAAACTCAGTTTCTAGGGCCAACGAAGGCCCAGGGGAAGTATGAACGACTGGAATCCAAGCTCTTTGGTGGGAACCAAGAAACCCCTGAGAGAGAGCATAATGAGGACTCGGCGGGGAAATAGCCTGTTCACTTAGGTGAATTAACACAGATAGGGAGAAGAGTGAGAGAAACAGAGTTCAAGTATGATGATCAGGACTCAGAAGAGCAGCCACAGTGAAAGGAATATCAGAAATCCTTTAACAGCTGAACATGAAGTCAGATGTTTTGCAAATCCAGATATAATTTTGTCTACAGCATGCACATTAATTAGTAATCTCTTTTGTGTTATGCCCAGAGTCTGGATCCCAGAACCGAGAGAATAAGATGTCCACGGCAGTGCAAAAGCAAAAAGGGGTTTTATTGCTAGCTCAAGCTAGGGTTCCCGTCTCACCCGGCGCAGTGGAGTCTTGACGAGAGCCCCGAGCTCTGGATTACCGCAGTATTTATACATTTAGCCCGGTTCAAATGTTGCAACAGAAGAGTTGGCAAACAGAGATTAGTTAGTTCATGCGCGTATGTATACGCGGGATTTTTCAAATCACACAAATCACAAAATCTCATTGGCTCAGGTCTGAAGCAAGATCCCAGTTCTGATTGGCTCATGTTTGGCGCAAGCGGGACTTTCCCAGGGACTTTCCCAGAATCATGACTCAGGGTTTACAAGAATCTGAATCTTAGGCTTCGTATAGCTTGTTGAGCCTATCGTGGCTCAGGTCTGGTCCCTTAACATTTTGGAGCACTTTTTTCCCCTCCCCACTACAGCAATTCAGAAGAGCTGAAATGCTTCAGGGAAAAATTATGTTTTCTGAACAAAGCCAAACTTGAATCAGAGTGAATTATACCAGCTCTCCAGTCACAAAACCAACATGAAGATGAGGCCCCAATGGTGGCCTCTGCCTTGACTTGCCTGGGGGAGTGGAGGGGAGAGGGCAGAAGGTAGCAGAGAGCAGAGTGAGCACTTGTGTCCCCGAGCACATCCTACCTAAGGGATGCAGTTTCACCCGAGGTTCGGAGGCCAAAAGTCACTTTCTACACTGTGATGAAAAACTGTTGAAAGAAGCCATCAACGTAAGGGGAAAGAAGAGTCCCAGGGAGGCGGCTTCTTCAATTATGCTCACCACACACACCCCCAAGTGTCTGCAGTTCCTGCTCCCTCTGATGAGGGACCTCCACCAGGTCTCTGCTTCTTCTTGTTTGCTCGCTTAGTCGTGTCTGGCTCTTTTGTGACCCCGTGGACGATAGCCTGCCAGACTCCTCTGTCTATGGGATTTTTCCAGCAAGAATACTGGAGTGGGTTGCCATTTCCTTCTCCAGGGGATCTTCCCGACCCAGGGATCAAACCCGTGTCCCCTACCTTGGCAAGCATGTTCTTTACCCTGAGCCACCAGGGAAGCTCAGTCTCTGCTATTCATGCGCGTATGTATACGCGGGATTTTTCAAATCACACAAATCACAAAATCTCATTGGCTCAGGTCTGAAGCAAGATCCCAGTTCTGATTGGCTCATGTTTGGCGCAAGCGGGACTTTCCCAGGGACTTTCCCAGAATCATGACTCAGGGTTTACAAGAATCTGAATCTTAGGCTTCGTATAGCTTGTTGAGCCTATCGTGGCTCAGGTCTGGTCCCTTAACATTTTGGAGCACTTTTTTCCCCTCCCCACTACAGCAATTCAGAAGAGCTGAAATGCTTCAGGGAAAAATTATGTTTTCTGAACAAAGCCAAACTTGAATCAGAGTGAATTATACCAGCTCTCCAGTCACAAAACCAACATGAAGATGAGGCCCCAATGGTGGCCTCTGCCTTGACTTGCCTGGGGGAGTGGAGGGGAGAGGGCAGAAGGTAGCAGAGAGCAGAGTGAGCACTTGTGTCCCCGAGCACATCCTACCTAAGGGATGCAGTTTCACCCGAGGTTCGGAGGCCAAAAGTCACTTTCTACACTGTGATGAAAAACTGTTGAAAGAAGCCATCAACGTAAGGGGAAAGAAGAGTCCCAGGGAGGCGGCTTCTTCAATTATGCTCACCACACACACCCCCAAGTGTCTGCAGTTCCTGCTCCCTCTGATGAGGGACCTCCACCAGGTCTCTGCTTCTTCTTGTTTGCTCGCTTAGTCGTGTCTGGCTCTTTTGTGACCCCGTGGACGATAGCCTGCCAGACTCCTCTGTCTATGGGATTTTTCCAGCAAGAATACTGGAGTGGGTTGCCATTTCCTTCTCCAGGGGATCTTCCCGACCCAGGGATCAAACCCGTGTCCCCTACCTTGGCAAGCATGTTCTTTACCCTGAGCCACCAGGGAAGCTCAGTCTCTGCTTACTAATGGGTACAGAAGGAAAGTGTTTGGGAAAGAAACGATACCACAAAAGAAGTGTTCACTGGCTTAAACAAATCAAAAAAAAGAATAAGGTGTCAAACTCACCAAAAAATCCAACAGTGCTTCAGAGGCACTGTTTAATTACATTTATGTTAGTAAAAGGATGAAACACAAACCTGGGAAGAAGGAACCTTTGTCGACAGAGGAATGCCCTCGGTGTCACTGAATTCAATACCCAGATAATAAAGTTTGTGTCCAGTAAACATTGTTCTATGTGGCAAGCCATTCTAATTCTATTTGAGGAATATAGATCATTGATGAAATTCAGAGACCATTATCTCTTGTGCTGATTTAAAAGATTCGGATTCTGGTAAAGCATCCTGTACAGTCCTTCTTAATTCTCAGGGGTGAGGGAGGGAGGTGGGGGAGCAAAGCTTCAAAACAGGTAAATTTACTTTTATTCTTTTGCCAGCCACAAACTGGCACTTGCCAAGAGCATTTGCCAGGGACTGACTGCCACCACCAACAAGGGCATTTGTTGCCATCTGCCTGTGTGGAGACTGAACCCTGTTCTGGGCGGCTGTTGACCTTCAGCACCCCCTGAGGGAGATCAGGGTGGAGTGAGGCACTCTGAGCCGCAGGGAATCTGGCGGGACAGGTCTTTAGATATTTTCAGGAACTGATTTCATGATCCCAATCTTTGCATCTCTTCATATTTGTATCTCTTCATGATGACATCAGATCCTTGTGACTAGCAGAAAACCTATTGTAAAATGAGTGCTTGATTGCATTGAACGCCCCCCTTCACCAAAATCGTGTATATTCACCTTCCCCCACTGCCTCTTTGGTGCAATCTCCCAGAGCTTTCTGAGGCGCTGTCTCCTGGCCTGCAGCCATCATTTTGTCCCAAAGAAAACTTAACTTGCAGCTCTAAGCTGCGCATCATTTTCAGTCAACACTGTTGCCTGAAGGGAATCATGTATTCAGCTCCAGATGCTGAATTCACTGATACAATGCTTTTCTTCTCACCCGCAATAAGACACACTGTTTAAATCATTATGTACTTCTTTTCCAGCTAAGGGTCCTTGTCCTGACTGGCTAAATAAACCATGGAGTATCTCCTTGGAAAGAATATGCAGCCCAAGTGAGAGTGTTTAAATGTGCATAGATGCTGGGCTCTGAGAGCTCACAGCTGATCGCAAAGTCACTGTTTGCAACTCACTTCTGGCAACTGTTGCCATTTGGCACAATGCTAATGGGCCCCCTTGAGAGTTAGCTGCTGATGCTTTCTGGATAACTCACTTTTCAAATCACCCGAGTGAGTCAAGTAATTTTTCGTTGCCAGCATGAATTACGCCACCAGTGAAAGTTATGCATTCATGCTGTTAAACCAATGCAGATTACTCTAATTTCTACATTGTTCCAATTACTACCAAATATAGAAAGGCAGGCTGTTATCAAGAGCCAGATACCTACAGCTTTGGCTACAAGGACAACAGGTAGTCACGGAAGTGGAGAGCTGACTAAGTCAGTGCCACTCACCCAAAAGGCCCATTCGTGTTTTAGAAAAACGGATTTTGAAATATGCTTATTCCTTGCCTCCCTAGCCTTCACGGGCTCATCTAGGCTGGCTCTCTGGTTTCTTATTGGGCCTGGACATTTCCCATTCATGAGTATAGTCTTTGCTTCCTTTTTTCTTCTCACCGGATACAGGAGAGGCTTTCTATTTCCCTTAGTTGGTCCCCACAAGCTGTGTACATATTACATCCTTCCCTCTTTCCAAATCACTTTTACACACCACTCACACACACAATTAGAATGATTGGGATGGCAAAGGGGCTGTCTGCGGGGAAGGCAACCATATTATGGAAAAGGGAGAACCCATCAGGAAGTATTTCTTAAATCAGTATTGCACTGGGAAGAGTTCTTCTTCTCGGTGACTGTCCTCTGCTCAGACAGCAAGCGGATGGGCTCGGGGCTTCTAATGAGACTTAGGATTTTGAAATATGCTTATTCCTTGCCTCCCTAGCCTTCACGGGCTCATCTAGGCTGGCTCTCTGGTTTCTTATTGGGCCTGGACATTTCCCATTCATGAGTATAGTCTTTGCTTCCTTTTTTCTTCTCACCGGATACAGGAGAGGCTTTCTATTTCCCTTAGTTGGTCCCCACAAGCTGTGTACATATTACATCCTTCCCTCTTTCCAAATCACTTTTACACACCACTCACACACACAATTAGAATGATTGGGATGGCAAAGGGGCTGTCTGCGGGGAAGGCAACCATATTATGGAAAAGGGAGAACCCATCAGGAAGTATTTCTTAAATCAGTATTGCACTGGGAAGAGTTCTTCTTCTCGGTGACTGTCCTCTGCTCAGACAGCAAGCGGATGGGCTCGGGGCTTCTAATGAGACTTCTTTACAGCTGGGCTGGGGGGAGGCGTTGCGGCTCGGGGGTAGTGTCCGGAAGTGAGGCGTGTAGTGTAGCTCGGGCCCCATCCATCCTCCCGTGCTGTTGGAGGGCGTCCCACTCTTGAAGCCCGGTGCTCTCAGCACTCCTCAGGTGAACCATGGGGCCGGGGCTGCAGGAATCTGCAGAACTGAGTCCTCTGGAGAGAAACACTCCCCAGAATAGGGAATAGACGTCAGAGCGGTGGGAGGGCAAGGGCACCTGGTGGGTAGGACGTGGTGCTTTTGCTGGCAGATCTATACAGGCCCCGTGAGCTCACACTCCACGCAGTGGTTGCGGGGAGGGGGGAGGGGGGGGTGTATGTGTGTGACTGGCACAGAAATTCTCAGTGAAAAGTGGTTCGTTCAGGAAAACCTGGCAAGACAACAGCACTGTGTTGGGAGGCTCTTAAAAGAAGAAAGAAAATTCCGCAGGATGGCACAGCCGGGACTTCCCTGACTGGAATGCCCAGCAGGCCCAGGCAACAGAAGCGACCTCAGCGGCTTGCAGACCAGTTCTGTCTAGGGAAGGACGGGGACATGCTCGTGGAGAGGGGTTGGGGTAAGAGGGAGGAGACAAGATGACCTTTGCTCTAGTTGGCTGACCAGCCTCGTTTTGAGGAACGGGTGGGAGAGACACCCGAGGACCTTCATCAGTGCCTGGGCCAGGGAGGACCCTTACAGGTCTCAGAACACCGAGAGCCTGAATTAGCAGGCGAGAGTGGTCGCCAGTGAAACCAAGGCAGCAGTCAACTCTTGTCCTGCCTGAGGCTTTACTTGTTGAGTAATGGAGCCAACACACACTTAACTGTTCCTATTGTAAAAGGCAGAGGAGACCCATGTTAGCCGGTTCAGCTCCTGAAAGGCTGTGATACCAGGAGCAGCAAAACCGGAATGTGCTGCAGCCTCGGGAGGTTGAACATGGCACAGAGGGCATAACCAGGACATCACTCCACTGAAGAAAGCAGACGGCGGTTATTAGTTTACAAACAATTCTTGTGGAAATTTTCTTGTAACAGTTAATCTCTATAGCTCTTTATATGTTTATCCCTTTGAGACTTGGTTCATCCTTGGCATTAGCATGGGCATCTTTCAAAGAGCTCATATCTGGATAAATTCTCCACGCTTGTCTACCCATGGCACTTTGGGTATACTTAATTTAAAATTTTATTTTAGATTGAAATGATTGATGCATATTCTAATGTCCCTGAGTGAGGCTCTGAGTTCCTCGAGGACAGGGATTGTGTCAGATATTTGTATTATTTGAACTGAATTCTTCATGTGTGTGTGAGTGTTTGTGTGTGTGTGTGCCCCATCACTCAATCATGTCCAATTCTTTGCCTATATAAACTGTAGCCTGCCAGGCTCCTCCATCCATGGGATTCTCCTGACAAGGATACTGGAGTAGGTTGCCATTTCCTTCTCCAGGGGATCTTCCTGACCCTGGGATCAAACCCTCAGCTCCTGCATTGGCAGGCAGATTCTTTACTACCAGCATTACCTGGCTTTCGTCATTGAAAGAGTAAGCTCTTGTCATTCCCTTCCCCTTGACAAAAGAAAATCTCAGGTTGGACTTTTTATGAATATTCAACCATGGCTAAGACTGGCAGTTGTCACTAAACATGTGTTTTTCTTTACTTTGAGAGTAAGGAAAATCTTAGGTTGGCCTAGATTAACCTCATAAAAACTACATTTCCCAGATTCACTTGCAGTGAGGTGTGTGATCATGTGATAAAGTTTTGGCCACTGGGATGTGAGCTAAGTGTTGGATGTGATTCCCAATTTGTGCCAGGAAAGGGAAGGAGAGAATCTTCTTTCCTCCATATCCTGTGTCTTGCTGCTTGGATCAGAGATATAGTGATGATTATGAACCATCTCTCTTAAAGCTCACTATCTAGATATGGTAGAAAAACCAACTAAAAGAAAGCTGGGATCTCACAGTACAGTCATCATAATATCCCTGAACTGCTCGTGCCTGAACTATTATTTGAGAGAGAAATGAAGTGAAGTTGCTCAGTCATGTCTGACTCTTTGCGACCCTATGGACTGTAGCCTACCAGATTCCACCATCCATGGGATTTTCCAGGCAAGAATACTGGAGTGGGTTGCCATTTCTGTATTATTCAAATCTTTGAGCATATGAGGATATCACTTTGTTGTTGTGTGGTATACATAAAAATATTTATTCCTCCTTTTACTGATCAGATCTCGCAGCTCTTGGCACAGAATGATAGGAACAAGTTTACAGTCAAACAATAAATAACCACATTGTCAGTAGCTGGTATGTGAAATTGGCAAGATCTCTTGCATAAATTATACATTTCTAATGTTTAAAATCTTTTCCTTTGTTTGTAGTTGTGAAGTGAGGGAAGAACCTTCCTCTCAACATTCTATAGCCCACACGCCTACCACTTGGATGGATATCCAACTCCAAGAGAGCTAAAGTCAGACTCTCTATTTCCTGTCCTGATGCCCCGAGGTCACTCAAGAGTGGCTCCTTCCTACCCCCAACACACACGTACTCTGAAATTAACATGTTGAACGCTGAATATGATAAACTGTGAGGAGAAACAAACTGGATTCTTTCATACTCACCTCCTTCTCTCCTCTCTGTTTATCCTTCTCCCCCTGCTCCTCCACCCTCCGTCTCCTACATTACAGTTGCAGCCCATCACCTACCACCACCGCTGTCTTAGCCAGCGAGTTGCTCCCAGCATCCAGGAGAGACTTTGGTGCCCCTGGTGAGTGCTGAGATGCCTGCTTTCCCAAGGCACTTTCCATGCATGGAGCGGTACTGCCTGGAGGTCCCGAACAGCCCGACCCCAGTGCTAGCCAAGTGCGCTGAGTCAGGGCTGGCTGTCGGGCCCTGAAAAACTAGTATGAGCCTATTCTGAGATAATAAGACATTTTTAAAAATAAGGGACAAGTCTGATAGAAAGTCCTTCAGAGAGAACGGAAAGTCAAAATAACTGGTTCTAAGGGAAGTGGTGACATAGGAAAGCTCGAGGATTTTTTTAAAAAGAATGAAAACAATTTAAGTTGCAGCTGAAATCAGAGTTCACAAGTCATTTGCTGGAATATGAGCACATCTATATTTTTTGGTTTTGAACCTAAGGTAAAGCGAATTCATTTACTCATGGCATACTGCCATCTTCAGGTTCTGCTTTATTTTTCTTCTTCAGCCATGAGTCCACCTTCATTTCTCTCGCCACTGTAGGACCCATTAGAATATATAAGCAATGTATATCCTTGGATATATCTGTGACTTTGTGAAATAATATAGAACTTAGAATTCAGATTGGGAGTTAGGTTCAGGCAAGACTGGTCACAACTTGGTTGGAATTAGGGTTCACATGTCTCAGACCATTTCAGGTTGTTTACTGGAATGTGGTAAAATCTATCTGGGTTTGGGATTTGGGATTTACAGTGGAAAAAGTTGAGATACTCACGGGAAGTTCCCATCATCAACTTCTTAGCAAGGGCCCTCTCTTAGTTTTGTTTAATCTCCTTCCTTCATCCTTGATTCCCACCCCTATTCCCTTCTCCACCTTAGGTACCCATCCTACTCTCCAAGCAGAACACACCCTTCTGCCATTCAGTATTTGGCCTTTTTGTCTTGTTGGTAGTTCACTTCACTGTATGAAAGCTTTCTAGTTTGATGTAGTCCCATTTGTTTATTTTGCTTTTGTCTCCCTTGCCTGAGACATATTAAAAAAAAATTACTAAGATAGATGTCAAAGAGTTTGCTGCCTATGTTTTCTTCTATAAGTTTTGTGGTTTCAGGTCTTACATTTAAGTCTTGAAATCATTCTTAACTTGTTTTTGTGCATGGTCTAAGAAAGCAGGCCAGCTTGATTCTTTTGCATGTAGCTGTCCAGGGTTCCCAACATGATTCACTGAGGAGGTTGTATTTTCTGCATTGTATCTTCTCACTTCTTCTGTTGTAGATTAATTGCCCGTATAAGAGGGGATTCATTTCTGGGTTCTCTGTGCTGCTTTACTGACATATGTGTCTGTTTTTGTGCTGGATCCATGCTGGTTTGATTACTGTAGCTTTCAAGTAAGTTTGAAATCAGGGAATGTGATATTCTACTTTGTTTTTCTTTCTCAAGATCGTTTTGCTTATTCAGGGTCATTTGTGTTTGAAAAATATCATTCATATTTAATAGGGATTGCACTGAATCTGTAGATTGCCTTGAATAGTCATTTTAAAAATATTAATTTTTCCAATCCATGTGTACAGCACATCTTTCCTTCTGTTTGTGCCCTTTCAACTTCTTTCATCAATACCTTGTAGTTTTCTGAGTACAGATCTTTATCTATTTAGTTAGATTTATTTCTAAATATTTTATTCTTTTTGGTGCAGTTGGAAATGAGATTTGGAGAAGGAAATGGCAACTCACTCCAGTGTTCTTGCCTGGAGAATCCCAGGGACAGGGGAGCCTGGTGGGCTGCCGTCTATGGGGTCACACAGAGTCGGACAGGACTGAAGCAACTTAGCAGCAGCAGCAGTAAATAAGATTCTTTTCTTAATTTCTCTTTCGATAGTTAATTGTTAATATATAGAAACACAATAGATTTCTGTATATTGCTTTTGTATTCTGCACATTTACTGAATTTATTGATGAGTTCTGGTACATTTTGGTGGTTGGTTTCTTTAAGATTTTCTAAAAGACGCTTACTCCTTGAAAGAAAAGCTATGACCAACCTAGATAGCATATTCAAATGCAGAGACATTACTTTGCGAACAAAGGTCCGTCTAGTCAAGGCTATGGTTTTTCCAGTGGTCATGTATGGATGTGAGAGTTGGACTGTGAAGAAGGCTGAGTGCTGAAGAGTTGATGCTTTTGAACTGTGGTGTTGGAGAAGACTCTTGAGAGTCCCTTAGACTGCAAGGAGATCCAACCAATCCATTCTGAAGGAGACCAGCCCTGAAATTTCTTTGGAAGGAATGATGCTAAAGCTGAAACTCCAGTACTTTGGCCACCTCATGTGAAGAGTTGACTCATTGGAAAAGACTCTGATGCTGGGAGGGATTGGGGGCAGGAGGAGAAGGGATCGACCGAGGATGAGATGGCTGGATGGCATCACGGACTCGATGGACCTGAGTCTGAGTGAACTCCGGGAGTTGGTGATGGACAGGGAGGCCTGGTGTGCTGCGATTCATGGGGTCACAAAGAGTCGGACAGGACTGAGCGACTGAACTGAACTGATGTATAATATCGTGTCATCTGCAAACAGTGACAGTTTTACTGCTTCCTTTGCAATGTGAATTCCTTTTAGTTCTTGTATTTATCTGATTGTAGTGGAAAGTCCTAGCCAACAGCCCTTTGGTTCTCCCAAATTAAGCCCCATTGACCTTCAAATCCAAATGTTCTGGGAGCTCATCTTCCTGATGCAGGCCCTCCAGAGTGGGGAGCGCAGTGGGGGGGCTAAGATCCCTCACTCTTTGGGAATTGAGCAACTGAACTAAACTAAACTGCACTGTATAAATGTAAGATTGTTGAATCACATTTGTTATTTTCAGTTTGGGCTGTGACAAATGATGCTGTTGTGAACATGCATATATAGGTTTTTGTGTAAACATGTCTTGTTTCCCCCAGGATAAATGCCGAAGAATGCCATTGATGTATCTGTCATATGACATTGGGAGGTTATTTCCTTAAGGAACTGTGAAATTGTGTCCCAGAGTGGTATAAATTTGCATCCCCACAGCAACACACAAGAGATTCTGTTTCTCTGAATCCTCACTGACATATGGTCTGACCACCATCCCTGGTGGCTCAGACAGTAAAGCGTCTGTCTACAACGCGGGAGACACGGGTTCAATCCCTGGGTTGGGAAGATCCCCTAGAGAAGGAAATGGCAATCCGGGACTATTGCCTGGAAAATCCCATGGAAGAGGAGCCTGGTAGGCTACAGTCCATGGGGTCGCAAAGAGTCAGACACGACTGAGCGAAGAGGATGAGATGGCTGGATGGCATCACTGACTCGATGGACGTGAGTCTGAGTGAACTCCGGGAGTTGGTGATGGACAGGGAGGCCTGGTGTGCTGCGATTCATGGGGTCACAAAGAGTCGGACAGGACTGAGCGACTGAACTGAACTGATGTATAATATCGTGTCATCTGCAAACAGTGACAGTTTTACTGCTTCCTTTGCAATGTGAATTCCTTTTAGTTCTTGTATTTATCTGATTGTAGTGGAAAGTCCTAGCCAACAGCCCTTTGGTTCTCCCAAATTAAGCCCCATTGACCTTCAAATCCAAATGTTCTGGGAGCTCATCTTCCTGATGCAGGCCCTCCAGAGTGGGGAGCGCAGTGGGGGGGCTAAGATCCCTCACTCTTGGGAAGAACCTCTGTGATTGTAATCAACAGTTGCTCTGTGAAGAGCTGCAGTTTTTGTTTGCCCATGGGAGGAGGGGAGCTCAGTGTCCTCCCGCTCCAGCATCGTGGCCATTCTTCTACTTTTTTTCAAATATCATTTCCAATCTGTGATCTGTATATGAACTTCACCTGTTATATTTTTTGATAAAGACAAGTTCTTAAATTTAATGTCTTTTTCATCCATTTATTTTTTATCTTAGAGTCTGTGTTTTTGAGTGTTGGTTTAAGAAGTTCTTCCACACGCCAAAGCAAGACAAATAATATACATGTTTCTTTTTCCTCTTCCATTAGCTTTTTAGATTTTCCATGTAAGACTTTAATCCAACTGGATTTCCCCCTTGTATATGGCACAAACGTGTATTCTTAATGGGGGTAATGACACTTCCAAGAAAGTGAAGTTGGTTCTTAGAGGGTGAAAACAACAACCACGACAACAAAACTTAGATATCATCATCGTTTATAGCTCTTCACAGGTGGCGCTAGTAGTGAAGAACTCGCCTGCCAGTGCCGGAGACTAACGAAACACAGGTTTGATCCCTGGGCCGGGAAGATCCCTGAAGGAGGATCTTCCTAGAGTGGCAACCCATTCCAGTATCCTAGCCTGGAGAATCCCATGGACAGAGGATCCTGGCAGGCTACGGTCCACAGGGTCGCAGAGTCATGCACAACTGAAGTGACTTCCCACACACGCACACACATAGCCCTTCAAGGACCATAAACAGATATATTCTATATCCATGATAGTAAAATTTTATTGGTAATGGAGGAAAATCAGGGGGAAAATATACCTAAAAAGTTTTCCTCAGAGGACAGTAATGAAAGCATTGGTTGAGAAATACTGGTATAGGCTAAGAATCCAGCATTAGTTTTTTCCCTAAAATGACACTTCCCTAATTGATAAAACTTCATCAGTTCTTTCTCTGAGGTCACCCCTTTCATCGCCCTTTTTCAAAATTGCTTTAATTCTTCATAATATATTTAGTCATCTTTTACATGTTAGAATAAGTACGTTGGATTCACTTTTTACAGTCATTCTGAAATTTTAACTGAGGTTGAATTGACTAATTTTAGAGAACTGACATCCTTACGTTTTTGCTATCCTTTCCATGAGCGTGATATAGCACTCCACTTATTTAGGCTTTTGTACCCTTGAAACACTTCTCCATGAAGATATTGTACATTGTTTATTTGGTTAAATTCAGTTTATAGTGTTGATCGCTGTTATGAATGACATCACAGAGTCTGTTCTAATTTTGGCCGACAATTGCGGATGCTGAAGAATACTCTTGATTTTTGTGAGTGGGTCTTGTTGTATCTGGCATTTTTGCTGAAGTCTCTTATTAGTTCTAAACCTTTCTGTTGATTCAGTTGGGATTCTTATCTCAAGAAAAGAACAAAACAAGGGGAAGGAAAGGTGGAAGGGAGGAAGGAAGGAAGGAAGAAAAGGATAAAAAGGAAAAGGTGTACTTTCTCTGAGGTAGATAGGGAAAAGTCAGTCATCCAGTGAGCTCCCAACAGCAGAAGGAACAGTGAAGAGAATGCTTGTGGATCACCCTAGAATAATTGCTGGTCTGGTTTAAGGGCACAGGCAAATCTGCTTTGCATTTCAACAGTCAGCTTACTCAATTCCACCTAATAAACATCTGCAATTACTGTTGGCTTCCTAGTTCACATGCTCCGTCCTTTTAGGCATATAATTATGACTTTCATGAATGTGTTATGTTGCAGAAGGGTGGACCCACTTGCACTGCTTTATCTCAGCAAGCAGCACCGTAATCAATATTCTGCAGCTTTCTTTGAATAGTCATACTTAGTAACCTCTTAACAGTCTCACTAATACTCACAGTGAGAACACTTAAGTACATGAATTAGAAGAGGGAAAAAAATCTCTTGAATAGTTTCCTAAATGTTGACCTATCAAAAGTGGCTAAGGCAAAAGTGATCACTTTTACCTGATGATCCAAGTTTATTGCTTAATAAGAGCTTCAAGAGATATTAGTTGCATCAAAACATACACACCACTCCCTGAACTGAACAATATGCACAAGATAAAATTATGGTCCAGTGTAGAAAAGTTAGACAAGGTTTCCATGTAAACACATGGCTGTAGAAGCTGGAAATTTCCCAGACTATTCACAAGAAATTTGCACGTCTTTAGAAACAAGTTGCTGAAAACGATCAAATCAATTGGAATTAAAATTTATTTGCCATCTAAAAAGTCCAAGAAATCACTTGAGTAATTTCTATCAGAATGAAAGTATGGCATATATATAAGTATATGTACTTTAAATGCCACCAAAGAGATTTCTACATAAAGCTTTTTGTAAGCTAAATGGATTTCAGAGGTAAGGCATACAGAAGAAACACTAAGATTAATTGTATTAAAGGGAACAGACTTCTCTGTATCTGTTACATGGGACATTCGGAAGGACAAATTTGTAACAATGGGATTATCCTAGCTGCCCTTTGTACAGTAGAAAAGACTCAAAATAAAATATAATGACTTAGCAAGGAGGGAGAAAATCATAACAAAAACATCTTTATAGGAAGAACATGAGATTCAAAGGAAATGTAATGAAACAACAGATAGTGATTTAATGTAGGTCATCACTAAAGACAGCAGAGCTGTCAATGACATTGTTATTTGTTATACTTTGTATATATCTCTGTGAAAACACAATTTCTCCCTATGTCCTAACTATGAACCATTAGCAGTCAGAAATTCTCCCTCCTGTTGTTTTAAATCTCCTGTACCCAGCACGTTGCATAGGTGCATAGCAAATGTTCAGTCTTGGAAATGCTCTGTTTTAAAGTCATGTGATTAGATGACTTTGCACTATTTCTAGATGTTTTCATTATCATAGGGTTTGTCTAATAGGCATATAAGTTATTCTGCTTGAGCTACAATGCCATGAATTAGTTCAGTCTAGACCAATTTCACCCCTAAGTTGGACTTTTAACTCTGCCAGATGCTCTTTGACAGTAGGTTCCCCAGTACTGAAGATCTTGCCAAGCATGCATTATGTTGTTGTGTAATTACAGCTCTCTAGTACTCCGTAGGGTATTATTAGCTCAAGCTGTAGCTCATTTGGTCTACATAATTACAGCAGACTCGGCAGTGAACACTGACCTACAAAGGGGGGATTTCTGAGGCTACTTTTTTATCTACTTCAGTTGACAATAAATGTAGTTATCACTAGGACTCCAAATTTTGAGAAGGTCTGATATTCACACTGCATTTGCAAGTACCTTTGGACTAATATCATGCTGATATTTCAGAGCTGTTGCTTCCACCAATGATGATTGAGTGTTAATATTATTTGAACAAAAATGCATTTTTGTTGTTCTTTCCTCTGGTGAGTGTTTTCTGGGGGGAAACAATTAAGGGCAAAATGGTACAAAAGTGTGCAAGTCTTGGGGACTTCCCTGGCGGTCCAGTGGTTAAGACTCTGAGCTTTCACTGCAGGGAGCTCAGTTTGACTCCTCATCAGAAAACTAAGATCCCACATGCTGCACATGTTGGAAATTAATTAAATTAACAATTTAATTTAAAAAGTAAAATTTAAAAAATTTAATGTGCAAGCCTTAAAGAATCATTCTGTTGGAGATTCTAGCTTGTTAAGATTTTATAATGCCTACGGCATATTTCTGTTTAATCACCCAATTGTGTCTGACTCTCTTTGACCCTTTGGGCTATAGCCCACAAGGTTCCTCTGTCCATGAGATTTTTTAGGTAAGAATACTGGAGTGGGTTGCCATCTCCTTCTCCAGGGAGTCTTTCTGACCCAGGGCTTGAACCTGCATCTCCTGTGTCTCCTGCACTGCGGGCAGATTCTTTACCCTCTGAGCCGTCCAGGGAGCCCAGGGCATATTCACACCTCAGTAAAGTACATTCTTGTCATCATTGCACTTAAATGTTTGCAGCTTCAAACACCCCTTTCTAAGAGGCCCAGGCATTAGCCCTTAAGCGGCTGGTAGTTGTAGGTGTGTTGTCCTAGGGATCAGGATTGCCTTGCATAAGAAGTAGTAAAGTCTTACGTGAACTTGGGATGGCAGTGAGGAAGGCTGCAGGTACCTGGCATTTCCTGCCCAGTGGGCCTCACAGAGTCTTCTTGCTCCCTACTCACTATTACACATCTAGCCAGGCTCTGTCGCCTTGGCCTGTGTGTTCCTCTAGGGCTTACTTTCACTGCGAGAAAGGTTCAGGTGTGACCACAGCATAGGCTGTGCGTGCATACTTAGACACTCAGTTGTGTCCAACTCTTTTGCGGTCCCACGACTCTAGCCCACGAGGCTTGCCTGTCCATGGAGTTTTCCAAACAAAAATACTGGAGTGGGTTGCCATTTCCTCCTCCAGGGGATCTTTCCAACTCAGGAACTGAACCCGTGTCTCCAGCAGCTCCTGCATTGGCAGGTGGATTCTTTACCACTGAGCCACCAAAATATAGGGCACTGAACTGAAACTGCCAATATCAACACTGATGAGCTTTTAATCCTGAAGATTCTTTTTATCGTTCCTTATAGAATCGTCATGGTAAGAGTTAATGCTCTTGCACACTGTTTCACATTTGTAAAGCTCTGCCAAGAAGTCTCTTCAGGTGTGCAGCTTAAATCCCATTTTATTCCGATGCACACAATATTTTAATTCAAAGGAACTGCTTCTTAAAAAAGAACCATCACTTTTCAAACTATTCATAATTTACATTTGAAGAATGTATTTTAAAATATCCTGGCAAAAACTAACACAACATCATAAAGCAATTATAATCCAGTAAAAAAATGCTGACGATAAAAGCTATGGCCGCCTCAATATTAAGGATCTCTTTCCATCTCTCATGTGGAAAAATACACATGAGCAATTTTCGTTTCTGTGGTTGAAACTTCATATGCTAATATAGGCAGGAGAATTAATTAATTCAAAAAAGTCTTTTTGGTACACCTGCACAATCAGCTAACAATCTTTAGAGGACATTTATTTTATTAATATGTGAACATTTTTCAGACTTTGGTTCAACCAATGATAAATACATACACACATACTTTTCCTAACATCAAGTCATGTTATAGTAAGGTTCTGTCTGAAGCATCACGGCATTTTCCTTCCATGGATATTGCAACCGTTATAGAACTGGATGACCATTGTGAACCTGAGTGATGGGCTATATAAGCAGAGTGGGCCTCTCTTGATAAGTGCCAGTGAAGTACAGAAATGTTAGAGCTGTTAGACGCCTTGGACATTATTTAGCCCAGAATATCATTTACAATCCAACTGAGGCTTAGAGAACCAACCTGACTCATAAACTCACACTGTTTCTAAAGGTAGAATCCAAGAGATTGTTAATAATAAAACCTTCCAATTTGAATAAACAAATCAATTAGTAACTTACAAAAAGAATTAGATGTACACCATACAGTGTCTACTCAAGGCTTACCATCTTGAAAATTTAAGGAAAATATTTTAGTTCAGCAAGTGTTTATGCTTATATTAGATGCCATGAATGGTTTTCAGTTCAGTTCAGTTCAGTGCTCAGTCGTGTCCTACTCTTTGCAACCCCATGGCCTGCAGCACGCCAGGCTTCATGCGAGTCACCAACTCCCGGAGCTTGCTCAAGCTCATGTCCATTGAGTCCATGAGAGCATCCAACCATCTCATCCTCTGTTGTCCCCTTCTCATCCTGTCTTCGATCTTTCCCAGCATCAGAGTCTTTTCAAATGAGTCAATTCTTTGCATTAGGTGGCTAAAATATTGGAGTTTCAGCTTCAGCATCAGTCTTTCCAATGGATATTCAGGACTGATTTCCTTTAGGAGGGACTGGTTGGATCTCCTTGCAGTCCCAGGGACTCTCAAGAGTCTTCTCCAACACCACAATTCAAAAGCATCAGTTCTTCAGCACTCAACTTTCTTTATGGTCCAGCTCTCGCATCCACACATGACTACTGGAAAAAGCGTAGCTTTGACTAGACAGACCTTTGTTGGCAAAGTAATGTCTCTGCTTTTCAATATGCTGTCTAGGTTGGTCATAACCAAGGAGTAAGCGTCTTTAAATTTCATGGCTACAGTCACCATCTGCAGTGATTTGGAGCCCCCCAAAAATAAAATCAGCCACTGTTTCCACTATTTTCCCATCTATTTGCCATGAAGTAATGGGACTGGATGCTATGATCTTAGTTTTCTGAATGTTGAGTTTTAAGCCAACTGTTTCACTTTCCTCTTTCACTTTCATCAAGAAGCTTGTTAGTTTTTCACTTTCTGCCATAAATATGGTGTCATCTGCGTATCTGAGGTTATTGATATTTCTCCCAGCAATCTTGATTCCAGCATGTGCTTCCTCCAGCCCAATGTTTCTCATGGTGTACTCTGCATATAAGTTAAATAAGCAGGGTGACAATATACAGCCTTGACGTACTCCTTTCCTGATTTGGGACCAGTCTATTGTTCCATGTCTAGCTCTAACTGCTGCTTCTTGACCTGCATACAGACTTCTCAGAAGGCAGGTCAGGTGGTCTGGTATTCCCATCTCTTTAAGAATTTTCCAGTTTATTGTGATCCACACAGTCAAAGACTTTGGCATAGTCAATAAAACAGAAGTAGATGTTTTTCTGGAACTCTCTTGCTTTTTCAGTGATCCAGCGAATGTTGACAATTTGATCTCTGGTTCCTCTGTCTTTTCTAAATCCAACTGGAACATCTGGAAGTTCATGGTTCATGTACTGTTGAAGCCTGACTTGGAGAAAACATTTCTAGTTAGAAAGAAGGCATTGCTGTTTAACACTAAGCCTCCATAAGCATTTCTGTGGACAAGACATTATGCATTATACTTGCCTCTGCCATTAAATGAAAAGCATTTCAAAGGCAGAGCACATAGCTGACTTATCTCTCCAAGTGAGTACTTTCTGTTAATAACATTTGTTCAGTAGATGTTTCTTGAATTGAAATAAATTGTCACTATTATGGCGCATCCAAACACCAAAGATGAATCCTATCTTTTATATACCTTTTCAGACTCATTAATGTTTATCCAATAAATATTTTGCAGAAGGATAGCCGATATTAAGTTTTTTAAAGCAATAGCTTGCACAAAAAGGGTTTCAAAATACTTGAGGGAAAAGTACATGATGAAAACATTCCTCTTTTCAAGAACTTTATTAACTACTTAAAATATCAGTATGGCATTTTTCTTGAATAGCAACTGATTTAGAAATATACTCATTGGCACTCTCATTAGTCACTTAACTGTGATCTTGAAGGTACACTGACAATCTCAGTTGAAGAAGAATACTTTAATTCTTTATTAAGTTATACCAGGTTGAGAGGGGGAAATAACAAAATATAAATTATTTATAAGTTAAGGAAGAGTGTTATACGTCAAATGAGTCACTGAAGACAGATGATCAGCTAGCAGGGATGTGGTCTAGTTAAGGATGAAGAGGCTGGAGTCTGGGTATCGTGGAGGAGGGTCTGGTAGGAATCAGCTGGAAGGAAGTGCATGAGCAAAGGCACAGAGACGCAGATGTAAGTGTCAGTGTACGCTTCTCTGCTCTAGAAAGCCAAGTACTGTTTGGAGGACCAGCTGGCTTTTTTTCTGCATTTGGAGGATAATTGCTGTACAATGTCCTGTTGGTTTCTGCCATACCTCAGTGTGAATCAGCCGTACATCCTGTGTACACGCTATGTTGGTTCAGTCGTGTCCGACTCTTTGCGACCCTGTGGAGGTAGCCCACCAGTCTCCTCTGTCCATGGGACTCTCTAGGCCAGAATACTGGAGTGGACTGCCATGCCCTCTTCCGGAGTTGAACCTGAGTCTCTTATGTCTCCTGCGTTGGCAGGCGGGTTCTTTAGCACTAGCGTCATCTGGGAAGCCAATTAGAGTATATCCCCTACCTCTTGAGTCTCCCTTCCACCACCACCCCTAACCCCTCCTTCCAGGTTGTCACAGAGCCCCAGGCTGACCTCCTTGTGTTATATAACAACTTCCCACACGGTAATGTATACAATTCAGTGCTGCCGAACCACTTCTGATCAGTGGTTTCTGGCTTGTTGGCTGTGCGCCTGTGCTTCTTGGCACCTTGCCTAATTCCTCAAGTCACTTTAGAACTAAGGTCTTGCTTGGCTCTTGCCAGCCCCACTCCCACCCCCAAACATCTGAACTCCTCCCACTGTACCCTGATACATGCTCACCAGCTAACTGACTTTCCCAAGTCATCTTAATATCCACCATACTGGCTTGCTGTGAAAATGAAACCAATGATGCCTGTAAGCTGGCCAGCACAACGCTTGACGAAGGTTACTTCCGTTCCCCTCTGAGCGATGTCCGCTAGCTGGGACACCTCTGCCGCCTTCACCCTCCACACACACCCAGACCTGTGGCGTGCCTTCTTGACACACCAGCCGTTTCCTGTTGGTCCCTTCTACGCCCCACGGTCTGCTGCCCGCGCGGGAAGCGGACTCTGCTCTCTGGTCCTGCACAGCCTGCACCATCTCTCCAGTGGGAGGCTCTCACTTTCCAGGGCTGGCCCCTCCCAGGCTGCAGCTTCCTGAGGACTTGTCCTGAAATTGGATTCCAGGAACTGTGAGTCCAGAAAAGGGACAGCTCGGAGAAACAGCTATTTTCTAATGTTCGAAGACCCGACTCATAAACAAGGAATTCGGCCAGTTCCTAAACACTTTATGCTCTTTGGTGGTCCAGTGAAGCTTATGAATGCTTTCTTAAAACAGTAGTTTTAAATGCACAAACATAACATATAGGATTGCAAAGAAGTACAACCAACAAAACAAGCTTGTGATGCAGCCAAGTGTATGATGTTCTATGAGCATCTGTGCTCTGCTGCTGTGCGGTCCTTGTTCATTCACCTCCGTCCGCGGGGCACCTCCTCCCTTCTAGCAAGGAAGACTAGAAAAGAGTGCAAACGTGTAAAATTTTCAAATAATAAAATGACAGAACAAGATTTGGGGGGAATTCATCCCTGTAGTTTGACTCAGAACCCACTTCTGATGCTGTTGCCCACTTCTTCTAATCATTAATATTATTGGATTTTTAATCTCTGAGGACTGGACACTGGCAATGTACTCCGGGGAAGAAATAAGAACCACCCACTCTCAGGGGAGCGTTGTAGACTGTCACTCTGATTCTTGCTAAGCTGGGTTTCTCTGTCCTCTGGCAGGCAACAGAGTGATGATTCACAAACTGAGATTTATGACTTGCTGTGTTCAAAAAAACAAGCAAAAAATATTCGTTTCTGTCATTTCTCTCAGGAACTCATCTGAGTCACGCCCATGTCTCTCTTCGTATTTAAAAGATTGTAGTTTTCTATGCCTGTGAGTCTGTTTCTGTTTTGTAAATAGATTCATTTGTATTTTTAGATTACACATATAAGTGAAATCATATGATATTTGTCTTTCTCTGTCTGGCTTACTTAACTTAGTATGATAATCTCTAGGTCCATCCAGGTTGCTTCAAATGGCATTATTCCATTCTTTTCTTATGGCTGAGTTATGGGGAAAGGAGGGTGGAGGAAGGATAAATTGGGAGTATGGGATTAACAGATACACACTACTATATATAAAATAGATAAGCAACAAGGATTTGCTGTATTGCACAGGGACCTATGCCTACAAAGGTCCATATCGTCAAAGCTATGGTTTTTCCAGTAGTCATGTACCAATGTGAGAGCTGGACCCTAAAGAAGGCTGGGTGCAGAGGAATTGATGCTTTTGAACTGTGGTGCTGGAGAAGACTCTTGAGAGTCCCTTGGACTGCAAGGAGAGTAAACCAGTCGATCCTAAAGGAAATCAACCCTGAATATTCACTGGAAGAACTGATGCTGAAGCTGAAGTTCCAGTATTTCAGCCACATGATGCAAAGAGCTGACTCACTGGAAAAGATCCTGATCTGGCAAAGATTGAAGGCAAAAGGAGAAGAGGGCTGCAGAAGATGAGATGGTTAGACAGCACCACTGACTCAGTGGACATGAATTTTAGCAAACTCCAGGAAACAGTGAAGAATGGGGAAGCCTGGTGTGCTGTAGTCCATGGGGTCAAAAGAGTCAGACATGACTTAGCAACTAAACGGCAACAATAGGCATCTATATCCAACATTTTGTTATAACCTATAATGGAAAGCAATCTGAAAATATATAATACCCATATATCTGGGCTTCCCAGATGGCGCTAGTGGTAAAGAACCCAACTTCAGTGCAGGAGACTGGGTTCGATCCCTGGGTTGGGAAAATCCCCTGGAAAAGGACATGGCAACCCATTCCAGAATTCTTGCTGAGAAAATCCCATGGAGAGGGGAGGCTGGTGGGCTATAGTCTACAGGGTCGCAAAGAGCTGGACACAACTGAAGCAGCTTAGCACAGCTCATCTATATAAATTAATCACTTTGCTGTAGATGTGAAACTAACACAATAATATAAATCAACTATACTTCAGTTTTTTAAGACTACATATTTTTGGTAACCATACAGCAATCTTCATACATGGATATAGACTGATAGACATAATGAGTTGGGTTTGGCCAAGATAATTGCACCAAATCCTTACTGAGCCTACTGCTTGCAAGGCAGTATGTTAAACATTTTATTCTCTCATTTTGTTTAACAAAAACTCTGTGAGGTATTAATATCTCTGGTCCCCATTTTATATGAATGAGCAAACGAAACAAAGGGATTGAACAATTTACCAAAGAGTGTTGAACTGGAAGTCAATCCATGTCTGTTAGATTCCAGAGCTCAAGTTCTCTGTGTTCAATGACTAGGGAACTTGGTCAGTAATAAGCCAGGCAGGCCCCTGGCAAATATTGTGAAATACTCAGTTTATAGCTCTGCACTGAAGTCTTCCATCCATCTGTAAAAATGTGCCCCAAGCTACTTTTTTCTTTTTAACTCTCCCTGTCTTTAATTCCTTTCAGAAAATGCTGTTAATATTCCCTTAGCTCCCTCCATGTGCTGGTTAGTGCAAGAAAAGTTATTTTTATCAAGAAAAAAAAAGCCTTTCCTGGGGATTGGTTTCATAAATGCAGCCACGTCTGCTGCATTTGCGAGTCTGGCTGAAGCCACGGGGGTGATGGGCTGGACTGGGACTGTGTCTTGGTGACCCCTAAGACACCCCCTGCAGCACACATCCACGTGGCCTCCAGAGAGGAGGAAGACTGCTGGGCCAGGGCATTGCGGCGGGGAGAGGGGGATCGGGATCCTGGTACCCTGACTCAGATTGCTCACTGTTTATGAAAAGTGGCATTCACCGTGGACAATACTGTCCTTAAGGACCCTCCTTCGAGAAAAATCCTTTTAGTGCCTCCAGCTGTTTCTTGGTCTTCTGCTCAGGACTTCCCGATTCAAAAATAACAACTTATGGAACTGCCAGAAGTTACTCAGATAATTTTTATTAGTTTAAGACAAACACTCACTCCCTTTTGTTTAAGCTGCCTGGGGCTGCTTTGCCAAAGAATATTTTCATCACTAAACACTGGGCTTTGCCTAATAGCCAAATAGGAGTCAGAAGTCCAAAAAATGTATAGGATACTTGTAGTAATTATTACAGAAAGAAACATTTTGTGGGAATTTATTCTTTAAGAGAAATATAAACTATAAACACTGGAATCTGCTAGAAGAAAAAGGGGAAATCTTAGGTTGGTTGAATTGGAGGATTTTTGTGTTTTTATATTTCACTGCATCATTTTGACTTCAGTTTGCAAAGCCTTAGAGGTCTTTAGATAAACACAAAGGGGAAGAAAACCTTTTTTTTTGTGAGCCAGGGAAGCATTTTGGTATTTGTTCTGATTTACTTTTAATTTCTTACTTTTAGAAACTGAAAAATATTTTTTAAAACAAGAAGTACTAATGGCTAATAGTCAAAAAGTGTTCTATATAATTTTTCCAAAATTTGTAAGAGGTAAACTTTGATTTTCCATCTGTAACTTAAAAACGAGAGGAGAGAGAGCATCAGTTGTTGCAGTGGTATGGCTTCCTATTCCACAGATGAGTATAAACCTTTCCGGCAAGCAAATTGTTCAGCAAACTGTTTAAAATTCTTAAAAAAGGTTATTTCTTCATATATTCTTTTTTCTTAATTTATTTATTTTTAATTGAAGGATAATTACAATATCATGTTGGTTCCTGCCATATATCAACATGGACCTCATATATCTTTAATCCAGTAAATATAGCTTCTAAACAGCCAACCTAAGAAAACAGTTGCAGATGGAATTGAAGATTTACTTACAAATGCACCGCTCACAGCCATGTCGATAGAGCAGGATTCCCCGAAGCTCAGGCTCCTGGAGTGTCTAACTGGTCTGCTATGAGCTGCAGTGGTGACACCCACGTTGTGTCATAATTTGAAGAACATTTTAGACATGGAGTTAAAAAAAGAACTTAGAATCAAGGCTTTGCTCTGACGCCTTTGTCAACTAGCTGACTCTAGAAATTACTTTTTTAGTCTGTTATTTAACATTTCATCTGCATCATAAAATATTTTAAAATCACCAGATTGTATTGATTCCTAGCTCTAGTCTATACTAGTTAATTGAACTTGAGTAAATCCCAGTGCCTCAGTTTTTCCATCTGTGAAATGGCAATAGTAATTGTTCTTCTTATCTAGAGTTGTTTTGAGGACTCAAGTTGGTGCTAGTGGTAAAGAATCCACATGCCAATGCAGGAGACACAGGTTTGATCCCTGGGTCAGGAAGATCCCCTGGAGAAGGGAATGGCAACCCACTTCAGTATACTTGCCTGGAGAATTCCATGGACAGAGGAGCCTGGTGGGCTACAGTCCATGAGGTCACAAAGAGCTGGACGTGCGCATGCACACACACACAAAGGAGTTATTTGTGAAGGTGACTTGTCAGGGCTTGGCATTCATCAAGCCCTGTGTTAAATGAATCTGCACAATGAAAGTAATGACCTCTGTTTCACCGAGGTGATGGAAGGATTACATGGGAAGACATTCATGAAAGTATTCTATCAACTACAACACCCTCCAGAAGCATTATGCCATTATTAAGGAGATAGTCGGGAGTAATGTCAATCTGAAAACTGTATGGAAGGAAGTCTTTCACTTGCTAGAAATCATGTGTTGGAGAGGTAACTGACTTAGCAGACCAGAGGAAATTGAAATTTAATTCTGGTCAGACAGAAGCTAGTCTAGAGTGGAGCTGGTGGCAGAGGTAGCACCATCAAGGAAAACTGAGACTGGAGGGCTGTCAGCTGTGCTGACTATGTCAGAGGGCCTTTCCTGACACGGCCGGTGTAGGATGTACGCGAAACAGATTAGATTTCTATTTACGGCCATAAAGATGTGATTAGCTAAGGTTAGTTACATTATTCGGAGAAGGCGATGGCACCCCACTCCAGTAGTCTTGCCTGGAAAAGCCCATGGACGGAGGAGCCTGGTAGGCTGCAGTCCATGGGGTCGGGAAGAGTCGGCACAACTGAGTGACTTCACTTTCACTTTTCACTTTCATGCACTGGAGAAGGAAATGGCAACCCACTCCAGTGTTCTTGCCTGGAGAATCCCAGGGATGGGGGAGCCTGGTGGGCTGCCGTCTATGGGGTCACACAGAGTCAGACATGACTGAACCGACTTGGCAGCAGCAGCAGTTACATTATTAGTAACAGAGTAATTACTGTAACACAGGTTATAGAAGTATATTTGAGACAGGAGAACAGGAAAAGCATGTATGTGTGAATGGGGAAGGGATGGTGATGAGACAGGATTAAACCCTCCCCTTTCATAACAGGAGGTACGAGTCAGATGGGACTTCCCTGGTGGTCCAGTGGTTAAGAATCCGCCTGCCCACGCAGGGGACGCGGGTTGGATTCCTGGTCTGGGAAGATTCTACGTGCTGTGGGGCAACTGAGCCCATTCGCCACAATTACTGAGCCTGTGCTCCGCAAGAGAAGCCGCCGCAATGACGAGCCCCTGCACCCCGACTAGGGAGAAGCCCCAGTCACCCCAACTGGAGAATAGCCTTTGTGCAGCAGTGAAGACCCAGCACAGCCCAAAAAACAAAAATGTAAACAAAGAGGCAACAGATGAAGACTGAAATACCAACTTCTCTCCTGAGAGACAAGATTTGGGTCCAAGAAGTCTGTGGGGAAGTGTTTCTGGAAAGTAAAGTAAGGATGTTGGGGAGAGAAAGAGAGAAAGGAAAAGAGCCAGTAAAGAAATGAGGCCGATTCGCTTGGGGAGCCTTCTGGGCAAGCATGTGGAACCCACCTTTGAATTATCCCATCAGCGAACAGGAAGGCTTGTCCCACTAGCCGAAGATGGTGTCGACCGCTCTGCACTTTCGCTTCTGGTAATGCAGCTAAGAGTGCCCACGGAGAAGTGAAGGGATGCAGGAGTTCTCGCTACAGGATGGGAGTTGTCACTGCAGCCGCAGCAGGTGAGCTCAGAGTGGCAGGGGCTTGGGAGAAGGGGCATTAACAGATTCTGTCAAACAGAAGGTGGGGTGAAGCTTGGAGGCTGGATGTCCTAATATTTCAGCCATGAATTGGGCAGACTTAGCTCCTCCATCCCTGGCCTCAAACACTGGCAGGCCGTGGCCAGTATACTCACAGATAGGGAAGCAGAGCTGCAGACGCCGTGCCTTAGGTGTAGGTGCACCCGGGAGGAAGAAGACGGGGCTCTGGTGGGTCTGCTCACCAGCCAGGCATGGCACTTCTCCCTGGGGAGGACGTGAGGCAGAAGAGACTGCAGGGGAGATGATCCAGAGGCTTCCATGTGGAGACAGAAGCCCAGGAAATGGAGGGCCCCAACAGAAACCAGTGTATAAAAGCTAATAAAGAAAGAAAGAAAGAAAGAAAGGAAATTGTATTCGCTTGTTATTTTAGAGTATCAAGGTATTAGTTCAGTTGCTCAATCATGTCTGACTCTTTGGGACCCCATGCATCACAGCACACCAGGCCTCCCTGTCCATCACCAACTCCCAGAGTTCACCCAAACTCATGTCCATTGAGTCGGTGATGCCATCCAGCCATCCGTGTCGTCCCCTTCTTCTCCCGCCTTCAGTCTTTCCCAGCATCAGGATCTTTTCCAAGGAGTCAGTTCTTTGCATCAGGTGGCCAAAGTACTGGAGTTTCAGCTTCAGCATTATTCCTTCCAAAGAAATCCCAGGGCTGATCTTCAGAATGGACTGGTTGGATCTCCTTGCAGTCCCAGGGACTCTCAAGAGTCTTCTCCAACACCACAGTTCAAAAGCAT
>SJYC01055783.1:0-35968 GCA_006408675.1 Madoqua kirkii | reverse complement strand
CTTGCCTGGAGAATCCCAGGGACGGAGGAGCCTGGTGGCCTACCGTCTACGGCGTCACACAGAGTCGGACACGAATGAAGTGACTTAGCAGCAGCAGCAGGTACTTAATGTAAAATGCAAGAAAACTCTGGACTTGGAGTTAAAAAGGTAGATTGAAGTTCTGACTCTCCCACACACTAACTAGTTAATGTTAGTAAAGATCTTCAGAATCACTGAAACTTGGTTTCCCCCTGCAGAAAGGGGGAAATAACTGCCCTCACAGGACTATTGTTGAGATGAAGTAAAATAGTATATGAAAGCACTGTAAACAACTATATGGATGTGTATATATGAATAGGGATATATTTTTAAATCCTTCTTTAAATACTAGGTTTTAAAACAAACAAACAAAAAGCTATAGATGACCTATTAAAAATTATAATGGGACATTTTAAATGTTTTTAGAAAATATATTTTAGCACAAAGTACAGCTGTAGATAAATATTACCATCCCTAGGTGCTGGCTAGTACCCTAGCATACTTGTAGCAGTCTTGGAGAAGGAAATGGCAACCCACTCCAGTACTCTTGCCTGGAAAATTCCGTGGATGGAGGAACCTCATAGGCTACAGTCCATGGAGTTGCAAAGAGTCGGACACGACTGAGCAACTGGTTTTAAAAGTCTGATTATAAAAATAACACCTGTGTGTGTGTTACCCACTTGTCATGTCCTACTCTTTGTGACCACATGGACCGTAGCCTGCCAGGCTCCTTCCTCTGTCCATGGGATTCTCCAGGCAAGAATACTGGAGTGCGTTGCCATTCATTTCTCCAGGGGATCTTCCCCTGGGGAAGGGATTGAACCTGGGTCTCCTGCATTAGAGGCAGATTCTTTACTATCTGAGCCACCAGGTAAACCCTATAAAAGTAACACGTGCCTATTAATATATATCCTCAAATATATCTTCCAAATTAAAAGTCTGATTATAAAAATAATACCTGTGTGTGTGTTACCCACTTGTCATGTCCTACTCTTTGTGACCACATGGACCGTAGCCTGCCAGGCTCCTTCCTCTGTCCATGGGATTCTCCAGGCAAGAATACTGGAGTGCGTTGCCATTCATTTCTCCAGGGGATCTTCCCCTGGGGAAGGGATTGAACCTGGGTCTCCTGCATTAGAGGCAGATTCTTTACTATCTGAGCCACCAGGTAAACCCTATAAAAGTAACACGTGCCTATTAATATATATCCTCAAATATATCTTCCAAAAAATACCTCTTAATGGGCGCAAAACATTCCATTAAGCAGCTGCACAGTAATTTAACATCTTATTCCCCTGGAGTAGGAAATGGCAACCCACTCCAGTATTCTTGCCTGGAAAATACCATGGAGAGAGGAGCCTGGTGGGCTACAGTCCATGGGGTTGCGAAGAGTCGGACAGAACTGAGCACACATGTGCACATGCACACACACACACACACACACACACACAGGTTGTTTCCACCTTTGCAGTGTTATAATTAACCTGGGGTAAAAATGCTCCTACACAGATCGTTGCACCCTGAGTCCTAACTGCCTAAGTACTCATCCATTTCCCCCAGTGGACAATAAACGTTGTGAGACTATTCCTTTTTCGCTACTGTTCCTAGTTCCTAGTATTTCCCCTGGCACATGGTATCTACATATGTAAACATGTGTTGTAGGAATGAACAAAGGAAGTAATTAACAAATACTGGTATTTCCCCACAGAACTCAAGGGGTATTGCAGAAGAACCAAACAAAATAAGGTAATCTTCATGAAAGTCCTTTGTGTGTTTTAAACTTTATCATCTTTTAATCTGCTTTACTGTTTTACTTTTACTGTTTTTTATTGCTACCATAAACCAGAGCAATAGGAAAGAGATGTTTGAGAGGCAGGTGTGGGTGTGGGTGGGGTCCTGTGGGGGGGTCAGGGGAGGGAGACACCTCTTCCTGTCCCAGTTGCTGGCAAGCAGGCTTTATTTAATTCTGCCTTGGCAAGAACGAAGCTTTCATCTTAATGAAATGTTCTGCAGGGCAGTTACATAGCTATTTCAAGACAGGAAGGAAAAAAGAGAAAAGAGAATAACTGTGTGGGAGAGGAAATTATGGAAGGAAAACATTTTTTTTCTCATTTTCTACTTAAAGTATGAGTTAGAGACACACAAAGGGGAGTTTATGGAAAGAAATGCAGAAGGCAGCAGTGACTCCCTCTGTATGCTTAAGCTCTATGCTTGAGGCCAACAAAAATGTGTATTTACTAAAGTCTGGACATAGCGTGCTGTTCCAGGGTACCACACTGTAACCACACTAGAGGTTAGACAGTCTTGGAGGTACTGTGTGTGTTACAGGAGGAGTGATGTACTAGGGTAATTTCTCGTTTAAAAGAGCACAAAGGAACCTTTTGGGTGATGGAAATAATTCCTACCTATGTTGTTTGCAGTGGTGGTTACATGGGAGTGCACAATTTACTCAACAATTCAAACTGAATGCTTAAGATCTCTGTGCATTTTACTGAATGTAAATTATACCTCAGTTTAAAATATTAAATAACAAGATTTTTCTGGTAACAAAAATAACATGCATTCATTCCAGAAAGTTTAGAAAATATAGACAACCACAAAAGAAATATAAAAATTACTTGGACTCTCACTGCCCAGAGATAATATGCTTGGGTCATTGTTATTTGACTGTTCATTGTCACAGCATTCCAGGTAAAGGCTACCCAAGATAGCAATAGTTACCAGGTATGGATATAGTTAGCTGATGAGCTGACTGCTTATAAAGTCCATGCCCACCCAAACATCCTCCCATCCCCACCCATCCTGTCAAAGAGCTTATAGGCAGCTTTTCCCTGCATGTTGGATGTAAACATCCACAAACGTCATGGAAATTGAATCAAAGTGGATTGTGGATTTTTTAAAAAACAAGGTATGTTTCATAAAGTCAGTGACCATAGTGTTGGAAAACTGCTGGATCACAGAAAAACCACAGAAAAGGGAGGCATTAGACTCCACTGATGTGCACGTTCTGAGAGAAAACAAGCAAGGATGATGATAAGCCCTTCAAAAGAGAAAGATTTGATTATCAAAGACTGAAAAAAAGCCTTTGGAAAATAATAAAGCCCTCAAACTATTTTTGTTACAGAAGTTTTGATAGTAGCACAAATTTCAGATGTAAAGTGGGGAAGAAGGTTGTATGATACTGTCATTCAATTTTTGTCCAAAAGAAAAGCCGAAGTATCAGTATTTGAAAAGTTAATTCTCAATGAAATATTAAAAAAGAACTGTTTCCTATAATACAGTTTCACAAATATTACTGCGCATAGGAATCACGTGAAAATCTTGTTAAATTACAAGTTATGATTCTGTTAGATCAGAGAAGGGGCCCCGGACTCTGAATTTCTACCAGTCTCCCATGAATGCTGATATGGTTAGTGTCTGGACCTTACTTTGAACACCAGGACTGTAAAACTGTGATTTAAGTAGATCACTTTCAGTTCAGTTCATTTCAGTCGCCCAGTCGTGCCCGACTCTTTTCAACCCCGTGAATCGCAGCACGCCAGGCCTCCCTGTTCATCACCATCTCCCGGAGTTCACTCAGACTCAGGTCCATCGAGTCCGTGATGCCATCCAGCCATCTCATCCTTGGTCAATCCCTTCTCCTCCTGCCCCCAATCCTTCCCAGCATCAGAGTCTTTTCCAATGAGTCAACTCTTTGCATGAGGTGGCCAAAGTACTGGAGTTTCAGCTTTAGCATCATTCCTTCACTTTAAGTGGCCTTTATTCAATTCTCATTAGCTTTGAGGATTGAGAAAGACTTCCCTATATTTCCAGCTCTTTCTAATTTAAATGTCCTAGGTGTAAGGCTGGACCCGGGGCCATGATGGGCCGCCCCTTCTCCCTGCTGCCGGGGGACATCCCTTACCGAAGGCGCTCCCAGATCCCGGGGACCAATGGCAGCACACTTCGCCAGCTAAAGCCACCCCACCCCAGCCACGTAGAAGGACCTCTCAGCCTGCTATGCCTCAGCCTGGCGACCTATCCGAACCCCCGTCCATTAACCGTAACTGTTTTGGGATCTAGCCTGACCACCCCTCGCAACGAACGTATACAAACCACCCCCAACACGGTCCGAGCGCAGACTTCCCTGACCTGCCTCGCTGCTCGGGTCCGGGAACCCCGCCTGGTAGCGCTTCGCCATTAAAAGCCTGTTAGACACTCGTGGTGTCCTGGTCGTCTTTTACCCAACACTAAATATACACAATACATGGTTCTCACATTATAAAAGAGTCATCTGGACAACTTGATTAAGCAGAGATTGTTGGGCCCCACAAAAGCTTCTCTCTTGGTAAATCTGGGGTGGGGTCTGAAAATTTGCCCTCCTAACTTGCTCCCAGGTGATGCTAAGGCGCTCGTCCTCCTGCCATACTCCGTGAAACACTGGCTTAGAATGACTGTAAATAACTTCTAGGGGGTTGCTCACAACACCTAAAGGACACGTTCTGTTACACTTGCAAAACAGAGGATGGTAGAAATTGTTATCTATCATGTGGACAGGCCTGAACACCTAACTGAGTGTTCCTAGTACCAGTGCTTACTGAACTCAGTGATCCAGTTCACTGTCCAAGGGTTCAACTTGACTTTGTACGTGTAGGTTAGCGGCCACCGCCTGTTTTGACTGTAAAACATCTTGCATACTATTAATTATGCTTCTGAAGAGAGCACTGAGGTCCCTGTGTTAGATCTGCTCAGGTTTTCAGCTGCTTTATTTCACTTTGGCTCACAAAGGATTCCCTCCCACTTTACACGTCGTGGCCCTGTCATCGTCTTATTAATCGATTGTACGTGTGTTGTTAGAATATGCAAAATATGCCCGTGTTTCTATTAGTGTAAATGGCTCACTACACACAGTTTCTTTGTATGGATTCTTTCAGGCAATCCTCTTATTTTGAGAGGATTAGTTAGTTCAAATCAGATAATACAACCTGTAAATTCACTTCCTGTATTTGTAAGCTGCAATACAACACAGTAGGCAAAAAAGGGACAAACAGTTCAAGGCTTCAGTACAAACCCCTTTGCTCTGAGGAACTCCCACTCAGGACACTGTAAACCTTTCATCACCACTCTTGGTACTGTTATTCTATAAACGGTGTGTCACCTAACCGAAGTTTCACCAGCATGCAGGTCTGCTGTTGGTTCACAGTGATAAAGTGGGACAGTGTCGGATGGCCCAGAAGGAAGAAGAGTTGTGCTTCAGCCCCTCTGGCTCTAAAACCAGATGGTCTAACCTAGACCCCGGCTCCACCTCCTACAGTACACTCTGTGGTCTTCAGCAAGTGACTAGATCACTCTGTGCCTCAGTTTTCTCATCAGTAAAATGGGAGTGATAATAATAGAACATACTTCACAGCATTATCGTGAAACTCAGATAACTTAATATGGGTAAGGTACTTAGAGCAGTTCCTGGCACAAATTAAGAATGTAATGAGCGTTAACTATTTTATTAGGTCCTGAACACTGAACTGAAAGCCAGAAGGCCTGGGCTGTAGCTTTTAAGTGACTTGTGCAGTTGCTCCAAGCTTCCATTTTATCGTGGAGATAAGCGTGGTTACGCAGCCCACCTCCCTGGACAGGATCAGGAGAGAAATGAAATACAAACAGTCACAAACACCATGGGTTAGAGGTAACATCAGGTATGCATCTAGCCTAGGAACTGGTGATTTTCTTTTTCTTTTTTTTTGTAAAAGACTAAACAATAAATATTTTAGACTTCCTAGGTCATAAGCCTCTGTCACAACTACCCGACTCTGCCACTGTTGCATAAAACATCCATAGACAATAAAAATACAAACAGTCACAGACACCATGGGTTAGAGGTAACATCAGGTATGCATCTAGCCTAGGAACTGGTGATTTTCTTTTTCTTTTTTTTTGTAAAAGACTAAACAATAAATATTTTAGACTTCCTAGGTCATAAGCCTCTGTCACAACTACCCGACTCTGCCACTGTTGCATAAAACATCCATAGACAATATATAAACAAATGAGCGTGGATGTGTTCTAATCAAACTTTATTTATGGACACTGAATGATTTTCATATAAATTTCACATGATATGAAATCGTCTTTTGATTTTTTTCAAACCATTAAATTGGTGATTCTTAGCACAAAAACAAGCAGCGAGCTGAGACTGACCTGCAGGCCATCATTTGCCAACCCTGCCCTAGTACAATGCCTGGCTGGTAACTGACGTAGCGGTGAATCACACACACAGCCGCTTTACAAACTAAAGTCATCAGATAGAATCTTACGGCAACTTTGTTTGCTCTCCACCACTCCTTGAGGACCAGCAGCTCTTGCCCTATTTTCACATCTCTGCTTTTCCAGGAGCTAAGAACGTAATTCACCTGGAATTGGGGACCTGGCATTATCTAAAGCTTTGATTTGACCTGTTGAGTCTTTTACCTAAGCCTTATTTTATTTCCTTGTTTTTCAATAAAATGTTAAGAATCTTTTTTAAATTACTTAAATTGCTGAAGCAAATTATATAATTTAAATTACTTAAGTAAATATTTTACTTCAATAGTAAGTAAAAAAAAAAAAAAAAAACGCTCCCTGTAAAATTTTCAGAAAATACAGAAAAGCAGGAATATTGAGGTGGCTCTCTCCTAGTCACTCCATGCAATCAGATCATGCTTAGGTATGTTTCCCACCTCCCACTCTGAGAGCCAGTTTCTTTATTAAAAAAAAAGAAGTAAAGCAGCAATCAAGTAGTTAGACTTTCTCTGCCATCTGTCAGAACTACATTATTTTCTTCCTCCAAACATAATGTTTTTTTCTTTCACTGAATTGTTTTTATTATTCTCAACTTCAGATGGTTCTATACTTTCTCCTTCCTGAGCGTTTCCCTTCATATGTGTGATAGTTATGCACGCCCCTTTCTATCATCAGCATATATCTCAACAGAGCCCTTTCTGTTTGACCACACGCCTTTTAAAAAATATTTTCTTCCTCATCAGCTTTATATGTGACTGTGATTTCTTATAACCTGTGTTTCCCTAGGCACACCAACCTATGGGAAAAGTGAAACTATATATTGAGGTGGCTCTCTCCTAGTCATTCCATGCAATCAGATCATGCTTAGGTATGTTTCCCACCTCCCACTCTGAGAGCCAGTTTCTTTATTAAAAAAAAAGAAGTAAAGCAGCAATCAAGTAGTTAGACTTTCTCTGCCATCTGTCAGAACTACATCATTTTCTTCCTCCAAACATAATGTTTTTTTCTTTCATTGAATTGTTTTTATTATTCTCAACTTCAGATGGTTCTATACTTTCTCCTTCCTGAGCGTTTCCTTTCATATGTGTGATAGTTATGCACGCCCCTTTCTATCATCAGCATATATCTCAACAGAGCCCTTTCTGTTTGACCACACGCCTTTTAAAAAATATTTTCTTCCTCATCAGCTTTATATGTGACTGTGATTTCTTATAACCTGTGTTTCCCTAGGCACACCAACCTATGGGAAAAGTGAAACTATATTAGCAAGAATAAGCAGGACTCTTTCTTTCACCCACACCTCTATTTGGGACATCTAGCTATTCTCAGAGCCTCATCCAGGTGCCTTCAGGAAGCTCATGGATGATCAGACAGGTGCTCGTGACATGCTGGTTACCAGCTGTGTGTGCCACGATCCTCTGCTGCCCTGGCCCGCATCCGTGGCGCTCGCTGCCAGAGCCGCCGCTTCCCGTGAAGGGCCTTGCTGGTGCCTGTCCACTGCCGCTCCTGCAGGGGCAATCCACCCTGAGGACACTGTCTTCTGAAGCTGCCAGCTATCAAAGTCTCTCCCACTCTTAAAGCTGGTTCCCACTGTTACGGAGCGATGAGGCCTCTGCTGTCGCCTCAGCCATCAGGGCTGCTCATTGAGTGTTACGGTTGGGAGCGGGGAAGTTTTTAGAGTTCTGAGAGCTCCGCGGCCTTGTGCACCAAAGCGGGGACAGAGCTTTTCTCCCTGGTATGTTAGCATCAGCAGATGATGAGCAACAGAATAGGGATTGTCTTGTGATCCTGCTATCGTACATAATTTATTGAAGCAGAGCTCTTGTTTCATGTACTCCTCTCTGGTGTGTGAACCAGAGGCTAAATCAGACAGACACCGTGCGGTCCTGGTTTTCCCTCCCATCTGGCCGGTTACTGGTCCAAACTTAAGCGCCCTCCATCCTCTCCATTTGGAATGAAATCTCTCCTGGGAGACCCCTGGCCCTGACACTACACGTGTGGCATATCTGAAAGCCAGTGGTGGTCAAAACTGAGATTCAAGCCGGAGTCATGCCGCCACATCAGAATCCCACCCACTCCCCTCAGCTGGTCTTGTTCTTCTTAATCTGTTGTCCATTTTTAATGATGTTGGTCAGAAACCAGTTATCTTTACTCTGGTCTTTTAGAAATCTGTTTTTCTAAAGTCTCCCATATGTTTTGGTAGTGGACATCTGCTGTTTTTGCACGTCTCCTCGGAACATTTCTCCATAAATTCTGCCTTCACCCTACTACATCATCAGTTTCCTCTCCCCACTGAATCATTCTATCAATATATAAAAAGAGACAAAAACCAGGGATGTCCCTGGTGGTCCAGTGGCTAAGACTCTGTGCTTGCAGTGTAGGGGGCCTGGGTTCGACCCCTGGTCAGGGACCTAGATAAACTCCTGCCACAGCTAGGAGTTTGCATGCTCCAGTGAAGACTGAGGTTCTTGCATGCCGCAACTAAGACTTGGCACAGCAAAATAAGTAAATAAATACATTTTTTTAAAAACCCAGCTTCTCTTGATATCCCTCTTCTAGTTACTACCCCATTTCTCTGCTCCTTCTTATGGCAAAACATGTGGAAATAAACATGTGTTGTATTTGTTTTTAACATTTATAGTCTCCAAATGCCTTTCTTCTCATTCTTTTTTGAAGAGACTCCAGTAGGGTTTTGGTTTTTTTTCACCTTACACCATTTAAACTGCTCAAGTCAAGGCCTCTGTATAGTTAAATCCAAAGGTCAGTCATTTTCACTTGACCTCCCTTCATTTGACAGCGTGATCTCTTTCTCCTTGAAGCATTTGATTCCCTTTGCTTCCAGGATTTCTCATTGTCTTCAGCCCTTATTGAGACTGGCTGCTGCTTCTCACCCTGCAGTCTCCTTGGCTAATTCCTTATCATTATCCTAATGTCTAAACACTGAAGTACCTCGTTCTTGGAACTGTTGATCTTCCACACTCCTTCAGTGGTCTTATCCAGTCTTACGGTGTTAAATACCACCTACAGGAACTTGCCTGGTAGCCCAGTGGTTAAGAATCTGCTTTGCAATGCAAGGAATACAAGTTTGATCCCTAGTCAGGGAACCCATTCCAGTACTCTTGCCTGGAAAATCCCATGGACAGAGGAGCCTGGTGGGCTGCAGTCCATGGGGTCACTAAGAGTCGGACACGACTGAGCGACTTCACTTTCACTTTTCGCTTTCATGCATTGGAGAAGGAAATGGCAACCCACTCCAGTGTTCTTGCCTGGAGAATCCCAGGGGCAGGGGAGCCTGGTGGGCTGCCGTCTATGGAGTCGCACAGAGTCAGACACGACTGAAGCGACTTAGCAGCAGCAGCAGCAGGGGATTAAGATCCCACACGCTATGGAGCAACTCAGCCCGCACTGCAACGAGAGACCCCATGTGACACAACTAAGATCCAATGCTGCCAAGTAAATAAATATTTGAGCTTCCCCGGTGGCTCAGTTGGTAAAGAATCTGCCTGCAGTGCAGGAGACCCTGGTTCAGTCCCTGGGTTGGGAAGATCCCCTGGAGAAGGGAATGGCTACCCACTCCAGTATTCTTGCCTGGAGAATTCCACGGACAGAGGAGCCTGGTGGGCCACAGTCCATGGGGTTGCAAAGAATCAGACACAACTGAGTGAAGAATAGGACAGGGACCACCTATATACTAATAACTCTGTAGCCAGGGACTCTCACTCGAATCCCATGCTCATAGATTGTACTGCCTGTCAACACCTCCAATTTGAATCCTGAAAGTGGCTCACATTTAATGTCTTCAATGGAACTCCTATTCCCCAAGACCTGTTGCTTCCACAGTTTTCTGCATCTCAGTTAATGACAACTCCAGGCTTCCAATCACCCTGGTCAAAAATCTCAGTTATCCCTGATACTTGCCCTCACTTCTCTCCCCCCAACCCCACCCCAAATCCACTGCCTTGAAAATATTTCCAGCATCTGACCTCTTTTAACCAGGTCCACTGCTATCATCTTGGTCTAAACCATTAGTATCTCTAATCTGGATTATTACACTAATCTCTTACCTAATCGCCTGATTTCCCCCTTTGATCTACATTTTAAAATGTCAGCTAGAGCATGTCACCAACTTGCTCAAGCGCTCCTGTAGCTCCTCAACTCAGAGTAAAGTCAGAATCTGTAGCCTGCGAGACGTTTTACCATCTTTGACCTCATCTCCTCTCCCCTGGCTCGCTGTGCAAGGTACAAACCCACACGGGCACTGCTCTTTCCTTTCCCTTTTCACCCAGATATTCAGAGAGTTCACTGTCTTGCCTGCTTTGGCTCACATGGCCCCTTCTCAGTGATGACCTTGCATGAACTTGCAGCGCCCTTCTTGCCAGCTTCTCCATTCCTCTTACATGTCCTGTGCTATTTTTCTTCACAGCACACATAACCGCCTGAGCTGTGGCACGGATTTTTGTTGAAACACTTATTTATTTGATTTGCCGGGTCCTCGTGGCAGCATGTGGAACCTTCTAACTGTGGCGTGCAAACTCTCAGCTGTAGCATGTGTGACCCAGGCCCCTGACCTGGGTTCAAACCCAGGCCCATTCATTGAGAGCACAGAGTCTTAGGCACTGGACCACCACCAAGTCTGGCAACATAGTTTATTAATGCAGCTGTTTGTTGTTTTTCTCCCTCACCCCAATTGGAATGTAATGTCCTATAGAGCAGGAACTTTTTCTATATTATTCACTGGAATATATACCTGAATATAAAATGGGCATGCATACATTCAGTCCAGTTCAGTTGCTCAGTCATCTCCGACTCTTTGCGACCCCATGGACTGCAGCGTGCCAGGCCTCCTTGTCCATCACCGACTCCCGGAGTAGGCACTCAGTAAATATTTTTGTTGAATGAATGAATGAACCCCTAGCACCTTCGATTCTTAGAGGGGACCCTTACTTTTCCTTCATGGGACCATTCCCTTGCAGTTGATTTGTGCCAACTTTACCTCCTCAGCCTCAGCCTAACATATTCCTGTTATGCACCTATTCCCAGCCCCCATACAGCTCACATAATTGATGTAGTGATGGGCCCACAACACAGGCTTATCCAGTGATGCTCACATTCAAGACTTCGTGGGAACTACTGGGGAAGGGATGTTCTTTTCTAACGAGGTTGATTGCCTCATAGGACATAAGCTCAGAGTTATTAGAGACCATTTTGCCACTGTGAGAGGTGACCCTGTCTTGAGAATGAAGCCAGAACCCAGGAAAACAAATAATACCAACAGGGAAATACTGATTCCTGGTGACTCCATTTGAAACCCTGGATCCAACTGTGCCTGAGCTGGTTGGAACTGGATTCCCATCACATACAGCTAAAAGCCTACAACTCTACCTGCATTCCCAGTGTCCAGCTCTGATATGACACGACCTCTTGATATTTTTTCTTGATATTCTTGTAGCTTTTACATACCAGTTTTTCCTTACTAGTAGAAGTCATGTCTAGAATATCTAGTCCTCCTAATTGCTTCTTCCGTCTTCTAAGGAATGAAATTATCATGGAGATAAGCAAAGAAGTTTTCAAATTCTCTGCTTTTAATAAAATGGAACCTTGGAATAGTTCCAGGTCCTCCTCTGTTACTAGTCTCTGTGCCAGTTTGATGCTAGAACTCAAAAAAGCAGTTTCTAGAACATTTATCTGGTTAGATGGCATGCAGCATACTCCTATAAAAACATTGCTTTCAGTTTCCCCTTTTCATACTGAACAAAATTAGTTTCGTTATCTTGATCTCCTAGATGAGCTTTATTTATTAAGTCAGGAGATATTTCTTAAATCCAGACTCCATACCAGGTACTTTTCTAGGTCCTAGAATGTATAAATAAATTTTAATGCCTAGCATTATCTTGTACACATGGTAGGTATTCAGCAGACATTTGTTAAGTTAGTAAATAAGTAGATGCATTCATGTGTAGACTTTCTTGAATATTCATCGCATCTCTTTGAACAAGGTTTGCCTGTCTGTTGATATATGGTAATTCATTCTAACAAGTCTTGGCTGGGATGATAATGACTTAACACGTATAAAGTAGAATACATATAATGTTTTATTTGTTGATATATTATCATTATTCTAGTTGGTAATCTTCAGGTGGGCCAGAACAAAGACTGATTGAAGCTAACTGACATAAAAGGGTGAACAATAAAATTGTTATTGTATATAACAATAAAAGTGTTGTCATGTCAGTTCAAGAATACCCATAAGTAATTGCTATAATAGGAAGCACCAGGGAGGAGTTCTGGATTTAAGACATTTCTGAGGACGTCAGCAGCGCGAATTCACGACCTTGAGTCTCCTGCGTTTGTTGTTTATTATCGTGACTCAGTGGTGTTCCACGTGACTGCTTCCTTTGCTTGTCCTCTGGTCAGCTGGCCACTCTTGGCTTAAGCAGCCCATGGCCAGAGTCACAGAAGCATGATGTTAACAGGCAGTGGGCACACAACTGCGGGGAACACCACAGACAGTGGTGAAGACCAGCGTTAACTTAAGCCTTATTTAAAGGGGAGTATCAGTTATTGCCCTGGGGACCTATGGATCTATTGTTGCCACATATCTGATTTTTCACAAGAAGTTGGAAATCCTGGGTGAAACTTCTTAAGTTCTGAAGGACAGCAATGAAGGAAAGAAAGAAAAGAAAGAGGAAAGAAGGCAGAGCAGGAGGAAGGGAAGACAGAAGTACCAGAGAGAAACAGAGAAACAAACAGTACCACATGGGCAAGCCCTGCACAGGCTTGTGCAAAAACAAATGAGCTAACCTGCCGGGCCGGACTGCTTTTTCTTAGAAAGGCCTCCTGCCTACATAGCTGAACCTTGGCTGGCGTCTAGGGACTTGAATTTTGCTCCCAGTTTTCTCAGAACTGGTAATGATGACTCACTGGGCTAAACTGTTTTGCAAACAATATGGCTTGTACCCAGCACCTGCCTTCCTTCTGGGGTACGGAATTTTAGCGTGTGCCTGGCAAAGCCTGCCTACACGGCCAGCCGCCAGTGAGACCTTGGGTGCTGGATCCCTGAGGGTCTTCCTGGTTGGCAGCAGTTCTCACATGATGTCACCATTTACTGCTGGGGCAGCTGAGCATGTCCTGTGTGACTCCGTGCAGAGGACCCTCCAAAACTCGAGTGGTGCCCCGTGAGCTTTTTCCTTTGCTGATCTGGCTTTGTATCCTTTGCTGTGAGAAGTCATAGCCATGAGTAGGACCATACGCTGAATCACCGAACGCGGGAGTAGTCTTGGAGACTCCTGATACAAAGTTAAAGGAAATATCTCTAAGCCAAATCCAGCCCACAGGGCCTACTTCTCAACTTCTAACCTGGGAATTACCATTGGCAGTTGAGCTAGGCAGCAGTTCTCACATAATGTCACCATTTACTGCTGGGGCAGCTAAGCATGTCCTGTGTGACTCCGTGCAGAGGACCCTCCAAAACTCGAGTGGTGCCCCGTGAGCTTTTTCCTTTGCTGATCTGGCTTTGTATCCTTTGCTGTGAGAAGTCATAGCCATGAGTAGGACCATACGCTGAATCACCGAACGCGGGAGTAGTCTTGGAGACTCCTGATACAAAGTTAAAGGAAATATCTCTAAGCCAAATCCAGCCCACAGGGCCTACTTCTCAACTTCTAACCTGGGAATTACCATTGGCAGTTGAGCTATGACCCTAAAACAGAGCATTTTTTGCATGGCTTATCTCATTTAATCTTCACAACACTACACAATAAACTTTTTTATGACCCCAATTTATACATGAGGAAACTGAGCCTTGAGAGCTGAAGGCTGCACAAAGTCGCTTAACCTGTAGGTGGAAGAGGCAGGACCCAAGCTAAATCCCATTTTATTTCCATACTGCCGCTATGAAATTACGTTTTCCCCCTCATGTTAAAATTTCAAGATCATTGTGTTTATTTTCCATTTCCTACTCGTAGCATTAACATCTCAGAGCTGAAGTATTCTTTTTCCTCCTCTTCTTGATCATATCTGCTTCTCTCTTACCCCATGCCAACCTTCTCTTCCTATCCACACTGAATAAGGCTTTCTGAGCCGGGAAGGAAAGAAGGAAAGAAAGGTGGAAATGGGCAAGGAAAGGGAGGGCTAACCTGGCAGGTTGGCCAGATTTTGCTGGCCTGATAAGTAGTCCCAATAACAGGGTCTGAAGTGGTGTGGGGAATGCAGGGATAACCCGTGCTGGGTCCACACCAAAGAACGGATGTTACCATCGTTACCACCTTTCTGATATAGAGGTATTTGTCAGAGGGGCGGTGGGAGTTTTTCCAGAGGGATCTACAGTTGTTCCAGGGGTTCGAAGCAGAATCTCATTCACATCTGAGAAGTAGTGGTATAGTTTGGGTATCAAGATAAGAGGGGAGAAATGTATAGGCAGGTTGTTAAGGTATAGCTGGGGTCCATGACTGAGTTATATTCTTAGGAGAAATTGGTATAAAAGTCAGGAAGCAGGAAGAAGCCCTCTCCTAAGATCTGAACTCAGAGAGTCAAAGTTAAGAAGGGGAACTGCACCTTGATGGTTGAGCGAGTACTCCAGAGTTCCCCTTTAGTCCCCTGAATACCTACCTTAAAACAGCAAGACTAACTCCAGCCCCTTTCTCTAAGTGGCATTTTGGGTGATGCTAGAATTGCATTCATAGAGCCACACACCTGTGTGTGGGCAGAACTGAACATGGTAGGGACTAAACAATTCTTATCTGAGTCTCTGGAAAGACTCAGCGACGTACATATAAGCTCTAAATGATACTCAGACAGATGCCATTTCAATGAACTCCCTAGGCTATGCACTTATACAGAGTCCCATTACCAGTATAAATGATTATTCCCTTACCAAACTGTACTATGGGTATTTTAGCACTCGTCTCTGAGTTAGGAGTATCGGGCTTGTGAGCACCCTGTCCAACTGTGTGTATCCACGAATACTTGCTGATATTACACGTGCCTCATGGTGACTGTGCCATCCCAGTGACTATGGAGAATTTACTGTCATCTGCGCGGTTACGTTTACATGATCAACCCATCTCTGCTCACAGTAAAGCTATGAAGTAGGCATCACTTTTTAAAGAGTAACTTTATTTTTGGCTATGCTGGGTCTTCGCTGCAGCAGGCGGGCCTCTCACTGTGGTGGAGCAAAGGCTCTAGGAAGTGAGGGCTTCAGTGGTTGAGGCCCCGCACTCTGGAGCACAGGAGTTGTGGGGCACGGGCTTAGTTGCTCTGCAGCGTGTGGGATCTTCCCAGACCAGGGATGGAACCCACGTCTCCTGCCCTGGCAGGCAGATTCTTTACCACTTTGCCACCAGGGAAGCCCAGATATCACTTTTATATCCATTTTACAGGGAGGAAACCAACTTTTAGTTGTACCTGGACATGTTCTTCGCTTCAACCAGTGAACAGTTTATAGTGAAGATGTATTCAAATATAAAGCACCAGTCACACTGTCTCCCCACACATTCACCCAAAGCCTGCCTTTATCCTGAACATTGGTTTCCACCCTTTGTTTCAGTTGGCATCCAAGCAACTCTGCTGCCACCTGTTGACCAGCCCCAAGAACTGCCTGGCTCAGTATCTTACTTCTCCTTTTGGGAACGGTTTCTAGGGCAGTGAAAGTCTGTCTTACATTCCATTTATTCCTAGTTTTAAAATGCCCATTTTAGGCATTGAAATATGTATACTATCAGGTAAGATACGAATCGCCAGTCTATGATCAATACAGGATACAGGATGCTTGGGGCTGGTGCAACGGGATGATCCAGAGAGATGATATGGGGTGGGAGGTGGGAGGGGGGTTCAGGATTGGGAACTCATGTACACCTGTGGCTGATTCGTGTCAATGTATGGCAAAACCAATACAGTATTGTAAAGCAAAATACAAATAAAAATTTAAAAAATTTAAATGCCCATTTTATTCCATACAACACTTAATGCATATCATTTACATCTAAAGAAGAGGTGGTCATGAGATTGATCCATGTAAGTAAAACACTTACTCCAAGAAGCGTGGTCCATACATTGTAAAATTTCAGTCGTTCCATGTACTGAATGGGTTTCTTTGCTGTAGAGAATCCGGAATGAGCAATGGAGATGTGTAACAAATTTTCTTGAAGGAAAAAAAGATGACACTGTGTACATTTAGCTCTCCGTCCCCTCTGCACTTCACATTCTTCTCCTGCATTGTCTGATGTCCATAATGTTAGATTCTCTCTAAGCTGTTGCATGATGGGGATGCTTTTGTCTGAGTCTTCCTTCAGTACATCAGATCCTATCATGGCTTCACCAAAAGTGGTTTCAGCCAGTATGCAGGCAAATTCTGGGTTACTCAGGATTTCACAGTAAACTATAGAAAAGCTAAGAGCCAGCCCAAGGTCGACTGGGTGGGTAGGTTGCATCTATTCCATGTTCATATCTAATGCCTTCTGGAAGCTCCTTGGGAATCGTCTATAGTTTGTTTTTGATCATCACCTTATGGAAGTAGTCTCCATTTTCAGATGAAAGATCACTCTCTGGGTCAGCCGCATTGGCTATGGCATTAGTTATCCAACAATCTCAGGGTGGTGGTACAGATGGTTCTCAGTTCAGACTCTGCGTTTCCCCAGTAGTTCTTAATCAGCTGCAATTCTTGTCTGAAGGATTTTTTTTTTTTTTTTTTTTTGCTCAAAGCTCAATATAACTCTCCAGGTAGACCTGTGTCCCCGAGGATGTCCTTGTACCCCCCTTTCCCAGAGTAGGTTGTGTTCTCATCGGATAGCTCCAGTGGGTTTTCCTCTTGGTTTTCAGCCAGAACTGTTGTTTTGTCAGAATCACCAAAGTTTCAGCTAGGTGTCCAGAGATCTCGCAAGAAGGAAGGTTAAACCTATTTCCATCCAATGCATATCCACAGAAAGAGCATAGTATCTGGGCAGTTGCTCATGCCAGTTGCCAAACTGACAGGGCCAGAACTCTGGCCTCCTGTTTGCCTGCACCAGTAAGAATTATGTTACTGGGCCCTGCCAAAACCTGCAAAACTCTCCATCCAGCCTCTAGACAGGAATTAGCCATGATGTACCTTCACTCTGAGGCTTCCATGGTCCCGATTCCCCACTCCAGGCACTTGAGGGACACCAGGTGAGACAGGAAGGATGGCACAGCTGTCAGCTGCTCTGAGCTTGAGTCTTCAGCATTTTCCCTGTACTATTCTCCAAGTAGTTTCTAAGAAGAAAAAATAATAAGATATGTCTCCTCTTTCTGTCCCATTATTTTCAGCAGCAGCAGAGCTAAAGGTTACCTGGGGCATTGCTCACCCCATAATTTCATAATTTCATCAGTGTCCTCGTCTTCAATTCTTTGATGGTGACCTTTGACATTTCCTCAGTCTGATTTTGATATATTGCGATTTATAAAATCCGGAGAAGGCAATGGCACCCCACTCCAGTACTCTTGCCTGGAAAATCCCATGGACGGAAGAGCCTGGTGAGTTGCAGTCCATGAGGTCGCTAAGAGTCCGACATGACTGAGTGACTTCACTTTCACTTTTCACTTTCATGCATTGGAGAAGGAAATGGCAACCCACTCCAGTGTTCTTGCCTGGAGAATCCCAGTGCCAGGGGAGCCTGGTGGGCTGCCGTCTATAGGGTGGCACAGAGTTGGACATGACTGAAGCGATTTAGCAGCAGCAGCAGCAGCTTTATAAAATCAGCTTTAAGGCTTATCTTCTAACCAGTATGCAGCCTCTCACCCACCCTAAATAGAATTTTTGGACATACCAGAAGAGAGCAAGAGGTTTGCTCTCTTTCCTGAAACCCACCTCATCCTCTGAAGCTCTCATTTCTGTAAACTGGGTAGAATTAAGTCAGAGTGAAGTCGCTCTGTCGTGTCCGACTCTTTGCGACCCCATAGACTGTGGCCTACCAGGTTCCTCCATCCGTGGGATTTTCCAGGCAAGAGTACTGGAGTGGGTTTCCTTCTCCAGGAGACCTTCCTGACCCAGGAATTGAACCCGGATCTCCCGAATTGTGGGCTTTACCGTCTGAGCCACCAGGGAAGTCGGGTGGAATTAGAGGTGCCTCCATTTTATCTCCATAGTTTGCGTGTTTCCAGGAACATCAGAACCCGGCCTCTCTGCTAACTGACTTCCAGTGATGCTGTTTGTGGATAACGTTCTTCAGAGATTGTGTATGAGATTAGGGCCTTTCGCAGCCACAGTGTAGTAGAGCATCCTTCTCTAATTAGCTCCCTTCAGGTCCTTTAAGTGGGTGTAGGAATGGGAGGGACACTTTTTAAAGTATGCTTTTACCGTAACCTCTTTTGCTCTTTAATTTTACAAATGAAGAAACTGAAGGCTGGAGGAGTAAAATGCCCGGGTTATACTCACACAGCCAGAGAGCAAAGAGCAGAACACTGAACCCGGGGTCCTCGACGCACAGACTAATGCCTATTTTTCCTGTTTCACTGAAAAAAGAAATTGCCACAGTTTTTTTTAAAACATTGTCTTTTCATTTAAAAATACTGGCTCTTTCCACTCCATTATGAATTCAGTTAGTGGCCTCCCCTCAGAAGTGAATTTACTATTTAAATCCAGTTTTCTGTGGGAAAATGCATTTCTAAATCTAAATACTCGATTTTCTTATTGTCTCAGTCTATCTGGGCAGTCAAAATGCCATAGGTGAGATGGCTTAAATAACAGACATGTATGTGTCCCAGTTGTAGAGACCGGGAAGTTCAAGTTCAAGGTGCTCGTGGACTTGGCGTATGGGTACGCCCTCCTTCCTGGTTTTCAGGTGGCTGCCCTCTTGCTGTGCCTAATATGCAGAGGCTAGCAGCCAGCTCTCTGGCCTCTTCTTACAAGGACACCCATTCAGTCGTGAGAACCCCATCCTGTGACCTCATCTAACCTAATGGCTTCCTGGAGGCCCATCTCCAGCTCCATCACTCTGAGCTTCAGGGCTTCAACATGTGGATTTTGTGCACATGCTCACAGGTGCATTTCCCAGCTTGGGAGAGGGATACCGACCTGCATGCCCTACTTTGGGAACTTTGGAAAAATATGTTACCTAAAAATACCATGTTCATGAGGACCCAAAGATGTACAAAAATAAAGTTTGAAGCTATAACTATGGTATAAATTGATGTGACTATGGTACTGTAATAGGGAAGAACATTTTGTATTCTATTACAAGTTAATCACTAGAGGGATGTTGCCTATAAGCTTAAGCTATACATAATGGCCAGTCTCTGGGAACTCTGCCTCCCAGGTAATGAGCATTAAGCTAAAATAGCTTTGTTTAACTCACAGGAAACATCTTGACCAGGCCCACTCGTGAATGACTGTAGGGAGGAAGAATTTAACACATCCCCTCTGGAGGCTGATGGGAACCAGGAAGTGTTTGACTTTACTTCCTCCCCTTTTAGTATAAAAGGAGTCTGAATTCTAACTCAGGCAAGATGGCTCTTTGGGGCGTGAGCCCACCATCTTTTCGGTCAGCTGGGCTTTTGGAATAAAGTCAGTATTCCTTGCCCCAAGGACTCAGGTCTCAGTTATCGGCCCGTCATGCAGTGAGCGGCATAGCCTTAGACTCGGTGATAACAGTGCCCCACCTGCTCCATGAGGAGCCTTCCGCTGAAACCTCTGACCTGTCCTCAGGGTTTTGCCTCATTCTCATCCCATGTCCATTCTTCTATAAAAATACTATACTGACTGAGATTCCAGGCCAAGAAAGAGAATGCCTGGTTGGAATTTTGGCTTTCTCATCTACTAGCAATGTAGCCTTGAGAATCCAATAACTGGAAAACATTTTTTTTTAAAGGAGGAAAAAAAAAAAACCCAAGGGAATTGTCCAGAGACTACATGCCTATATGAGGGACTGGTTAAGAGAAGCTTCAATAAATGGTTACCTAACCACTGATGGGATATAAATATATAGGAAGCTACACGCTGTCATTTGGCCTTGGAGTACAAATTTGACCTTGGAGTACAAAATGAAGCGGGTCAAAGGCTAACAGAGTTTTCCCAAGAGAACACACTGGTCATAGCAAACACTGTCTTCCAGCAACACAAGAGAACACTCTACACATGACATAACCATATGGTCAACACCGAAATCAGGTTGATTATAATCTTGGCAGCCAAAGAAGAAGGAGCTCTATACAGTCAGCGAAAACAAGACCGGGAGCTGACTGTGGCTCAGATCATGAACTCCTAACTGCCAAACTCAGACTTAAACTAAAGAAAGTAGGGAAACCCACCAGACCATTCAGGTATGACCTAAATCAAATTCCTTATGATTATACAGTGGAAGTGACAAATAAATTCAAGGGATTAGATTTGATAGACAGAGTACCTGAAGAACTATGGATGGAGGTTTGTGACATTGTCCAGGAGGCAGTGATCAAGACCATCCCCAAGAGAAAGAAATGCAAAAAAAGCAAAATGGCTGTCTGAGGAGGCCTTACAAATAGCTGAGAAAAGAAAAGATGTGAAAGGCAAAGGAGAAAAGGAAAGATATATGCATTTGAATGCAGAGTTCCAAAAAATGGCAAGGAGAGATAAGAAAGACTTCCTCAGTGATCAATGTAAAGAAATAGAGGAAAACAATAGAATGGGAAAGACTAGAGATCTCTTCAAGAAAAAGAGATATCAAGAGAACATTTCATGCAAACATGGGCTCAAAAAAGGAGAGAACTGGTATGGACCTAACAGAAGCAGAAGATATGAAGTAGAGTTGGCAAGAATACACCGAAGAGCTATATAAAAAAGATCTTCAGGACCCAGATAATCGTGATGGTGTGATCACTCACTTAGAGCCAGACATCCTGGAGTGAGAAGTCAAGAGGGCCTTAGGAAGTATCACTAGTGGAGGTGATGGAATTCCAGTTGAGCTATGTCAAATCCTAAAAGATGATGCTCTGAAAGTGCTGCATTCAATGTGCCAGTAAATTTGGAAAACTCAGCAGTGGCCATAGGACTGAAAAAGTTCAATTTTCATTTCACTCCCAAAGAAAATCAATGCCAAAGAATGCTCAAACTACCACACAATTGCACTCATCTCACAAACTAGCAAAGTGATGCTCAAAATTCTCCAAGCCAGGCTTCAACAGTACATAAGCTATGAACTTCCAAACGATCCAGCTGGATTTAGAAAAGGCAGAGGAACCAGAGATCAAATTGCCAACATCTGTTGGATCATTGAAAAACCAAGAGAGTTCCAGAAAAACTGCTGCTGCTGCTGCTGCTAAGTCATGTCAATCATGTCTGATTCTGTGTGATCCCATAGATGGCAGCCCAACAGGCTCCTCTGTCCCTGGGGTTCTCCAGGCAAGAATACTGGAGTGGGTTGCCATTGCCTTCTCCGAGAAAAACATCTACTTCTGCTTTATTGACTATGCCAAAGCCTTTGACTGTGTGGCTCACAACAAACTGTGGAAAATTCTGAAAGAGATGGGCATACTAGACCACCTGACCTGCCTCCTGAGAAATCTGTATGCAGATCAAGAAGCAACAGTTAGAACTGGACATGGAACAACAGACTGGTTCCAAATCTGGCAAGGAGTATGTCAAGGCTGTATATTGTCACTCTGCTTATTTAACTTATATGCAGAGTACATCATGAGAAATGCTGGGCTAGAAGAAGCACAAGCTGGAATCAAGATTGCTGGGAGAAATAACAATCACCTCAGATATGCAGATGATACCATCCTTATGGCAGAAAGTGAAGAGGAACTAAAGAGCCTCTTGATGAAAGTAAAAGAGGAGAGTGAAAAAGTTGGCTAAAACTCAATATTCAGAAAACAAAGATCATGGCATCTGGTCCCATCATCTCATGGCAAATAGATGGGAAAACAGTGGAAACAGAGACAGACTCTGTTTGGGGGAGCTCCAAAATCAGTGCAGATGGTGACTGCACCCATGAAATTAAAAGACGCTTACTCCTTGGAAGAAAAGCTATGACCAACCTAGACAGCGTATTAAAAAGCAGAGACATCATTTTGCTGACAAAGGTCCATCTGGTCAAAGCTATGGTTTTTCCAGTAGTCAGGTATGGATGTGAGAGTTGGACTATAAAGAAAGCTGAGTGTCGAAGAACTGATGCTTTTGAACTATGGTGTTGGAAAAGACTTTTGAGAGTCCGTTGGACATCAAAGAGATCCAACCAGTCCATCCTAAAGGAAATCAGTCCTAAATATTAATTGGAAGGACTGATGCTGAAGCTGAAACTCCAATATTTTGGCTACCTGATGTGAAAAACTGACTCATTTGAAAAGACCCTGATGCTGGGAAAGATTGAAGGCAGAAGAAGGGGACAGCAGAGGATGAGATGGTTGGATGGCATCGCCAACTCAATGGACACTCAGTCATGTCCAACTCTTTTCGACCCCATGAATCACAGCACTCCAGGCTTCCCTGTCCATCACCAACTCCCGTAGTTCACTCAAACTCACGTCCATTGAGTCGGTGATGCCATCCAGCCATCTCATCCTCTGTCATCCCCTTCTCCTGCCCCCAATTCTTCCCAGCATCAGAGTCTTTTTTAATGAGTCAACTCTTCTCATGAGGTGGCCAAAGTACTGGAGTTTCAGCTTTAACATCATTCCTTCCAAAGAACACCCAGGACTGATCTCCTTTAGAATGGACTGATTGGATCTCCTTGCAATCCAAGGGACTCTCAAGGGTCTTCTCCAACACCACAGTTCAAAAGCATCAATTCTTCAGTGCTCAGCTTTCTTCATAGTCCAACTTTCACATCCATACATGACCACTGGAAAAACTAGACTTGAACTAGACGGACCTTTGTTGGCAAAGAAATGTCTCTGCTTTTCAATATGCTATCTAGGTTGGTCATAACTTTCCTTCCAAGGAGTAAGCATCTTTTCATTTCATGGCTGCAGTTACCATCTGCAGTGATTGGAGTTCCAGTTAAGTTATTTCAAATCCTGAAAGATGATGCTGTGAAAGTGCTACACTCAATATGCCAGAAAATTGGGAAATCTCAGCAGTGGCCACATTCCAATCCCATCTGCTTTTCAATATGCTATCTAGGTTGGTCATAACTTTCCTTCCAAGGAGTAAGCATCTTTTCATTTCATGGCTGCAGTTACCATCTGCAGTGATTGGAGTTCCAGTTAAGTTATTTCAAATCCTGAAAGATGATGCTGTGAAAGTGCTACACTCAATATGCCAGAAAATTGGGAAATCTCAGCAGTGGCCACATTCCAATCCCAAAAAACGGCAATGCCAAAGAATGCTCAAACTACCACACAGTTGCACTCATCTCACACTCTAGTAAAGTAACGCTCAAAATTCTCCAAGCCAGGCTTCAGCAATATGTGAACCGTGAACTTCCTGATGTTCAAGTTGGTTTTAGAAAAGGCAGAGGAACCAGAGATCAAATTGCGAACATCCGCTGGATCATGGAAAAAGCAAGAGAGTTCCAGAAAAACATCTATTTCTGCTTTATTGACTGTGTGGATCACAATAAACTGTGAATCAGATTACCTTTGTGATATAATTTATATACCAATATTTCCCCATATATATATTTAACATATATATGTTACATATTACAGTGTTTATATATAGTATATATATTACATATTACAATGTTTATATGTATATCATATATAAAACATATCAATGTTTTGTGCCTTAATTACCTGGCATAATGTGATTAGGTAGGTGAATCAGTATTGACCAAGAGCATAAAAAACAGATTGTAAAACTCTTTTTTTGCACAAACATGGCAAAAACCCCCACACATTTGAGAAATCCTAGGCATCTTTAGTTTAAGGGAGACCCTGGCCCAATTTCATCGAAGATATAAGGTCGCAATTCACCAGAAACTTGTTAGTCTCCTTTCTCGCTTTATGGTGCCCAGGCCTGTACTATGTATAAACAACCCTAGAAACAAGCAGATGTTTAAAACCCAGGAGACACCATTCAAGCACACCAGGTAAGATATTATTTGTATGTGCAACCAAAAGTAAGATTGCTTTCCCCACAAATTGATTCTACAGAGTGTTTTCTGCTTCCCAAAGAGACCTCAAAAATCAAATTATTTTTTTCTTTAAGTAGCACTCATGCTCGACCCCTAGGATTCTAATAAGAAGCAATTTTATACTCCAGAAGTGAAAACACTCATCTTTTAACATTGTTTGGGAAATAAAGACCCATGGGATTCAAATATTTTCCCAACATTAAACTGGATGTTAGTGGAAAGAATGAGTTTGAAACTGGAAGTAGCTGAAGCCCTGACTAGTCCCAAATAATGAGACAGAAGCACTCACCTTTTTTGTATGAGTGAGAAAAGAATCACAGATGTGCTGTTCATTTGTGCACAAAGGGAAAAAGGACATCCTAAAACTCTTCTGACTTGATAAAGAAACCTCATAAATATCTCATTGCCTTTTAAAAAGTAGAGATATCAGTTTTAAAATAATTACTAGGGAAGAAATTTTTAAGATAACCAATTAGAACTGCAGACTGTTGGAGGTTGCTGGGAAACTTTTCAGAGGACACAAAAGCAATCTCTTCGCAAGTCTGTCTTTGAAAGACTCCTTTGAAAAAGAATGCATTTGAATCAATTCTAATGAGGTGGATGAAACTGGAGCCACAGATTGAAGGAAGTCAGAAAGAAAAACAGCAATACAGTATACTAACGCATATATATGGAATTTAGAAAGATGGTAACGATGACCTTATATGCGAGACAGCAAAAGAGACACAGATATAAAGAACAGACTGTTGGACTCTGTGGGAGAAGGCGAGGGTGGGATGATTTGAGAGAATAGCACTGAAACATGTATATTATCATATGTGAAATAGATCACCAGTCCAGGCCTGATGCATGAGACAGGGTGCTTAGGACCAGTGCACTGGGATGATCCAGAGGGATGGGATGGGGGGTGGGGAGGGGGGTTCAGGATGGGGAACACGTGTACACCCATGGCTGATTCATGTCAATGTATGGCAAAAACCACTACAATATTGTAAAGTAATTAGCCTCCAATTAAAATAAATAAAATTTTTAAAAGGTTCCTTTGTATAAATATCTTGCAGAGACAGTTTATAGTAACAGAAAACAGCACAAGATTATATGTTTTTACAGGTATCTCCAAACTGAAAGGAAAGTCAGGCTGGTACTTTTGTGAACACCCTGGATTCAAGCCTTTATCAGAAATCCCTTGGGAATTCTCTGGTGGTCCAGGAGTTAGAAAGCCACACTTGCACTGCTGAGGGCATGGGTTCAATCCCAGTTCGGGAACTAAGATCCTGCACGCCCTCGTGGTGTGGCAGAGCCCAAGCCAGCACAAACAAAACCCTCACCCCGACCTTCATGTCACTGAAGTGCTCATCAATGACAGGTGTCTAATTCTTCATAAGAGGAGAAAGAACATCTCTTTCTCTTTGTTTTTCTGAAAAATGTCAGGGGCAGTTTGAGAGAAAAAGACAAAGCTAAAACGTACTTTCAAAAAGTTTGTTAGAATCTTTGGTGGCAATTGATAGAGACCCAGCTGAAACAGACAAAGGAGGAAGAACGGAATTTGTTATGAGGAAGGAGACTGTCTCACAGAACCCAAGGGCAACGACGTGGCAGGACCCCGACAGCTGCCTGGAACCAGGTTCCCAAGCGGCAGGGGGAAATCAGAAGAGGCTCTCCATCCTGGGTCTCCACTTCCCCTTCAAGTCTCCAATTGTATCTGTTCTCCAAACCATGGGGCAGAAAATATTCACCATCTACAAATCCCTCTCTAGAATTAAGACAGTTGAAACCTTTGATCAACAAATATCTGTTAAGTTATTGCTATTGTGTGGTTCTCAGTAGACAGTAATCAAGAAAATAGACCAATTCGTTCCCCTTCTAGAACTAGATTCTCGTGAGACAGATAGTCAATAAACAAGTAAATACAGAAAGTTGTGTCAGATGGTTGCAAGCAACAGAATGAAAATAAAAGCAGTATAGAGGGAGAGAGTTACAGAGGTGCTAGTTTAAATAAATTAATGGTCAAGGAAGCCTCTTTGAAAGGTGATATTTGGCAAAATCTAAAAGAAAAAGAGAGGGAGTAAGCCGTGCTAATACTTAGAGATAATGAGTTTTGATGCTCTGAGTTTGATAGATTTGGGAGATAATGGGTTTTGATGTTCTGAGTTTTGGTAGATTCTCAGTCTCCTACAAGTTTCTTCTATAATTATTAATTTTTATAGACATTGTTGCTTTACAATGTTCTATTGGTTGCACAGCAAAGTGATCAGTTATATGTATACATGTGCATATACACAGGCTTCCCTAGTGGCTCAGATGGTAAAGACTCTCCCTGCAATGTGGGAAACCTGGGTTGGATCCCCAGGTTGGAAAGACCCCCTGGAGGAGAGCATGGCAACCCACTCCAGTATCCTTGCCTGGAGAGTGCCTGGCAGGCTACAGTGCGTGGGCTCACAAGGATCTGGGCATGACTGAGAGACTAAGCGCAGCACGTGTGCACACACATACGTATCTCCGTGCACGCACCACGGAGCGCTGAGCAGAGCTCCCGTGCCGCACAGCCGTTTCTCACTAGTTACCAGCAGTGTGTTTGTGTCAGTCCCCCTCTCCCAATTAACCTAGCCCCACCTTCCCCCCTTGGTAAGCCCGAGTTTGTCTCCCACATCTGTGACTCTATTTCTGCTTTGCAAAAAGTTCATATCTACGATTTTTCTAGATTCCACATATAAGCAATATTATACAATAGCTGTTTTCCTCTCCTGACTTACTTCACTCTGTGCAACAGTCTCTAGGTCCACCCCTGTCTCTGCAAAGGTCATATTTCACTCCTTTTAATGGCTAAGTAATATGCCATTGCCACGTTCGCTATTCATTCCTCTGTAGACGGATATTTATGTTGTTTCCATGTCTACGGGGTCGCACAGAGATGGACACGACTGAAGCGACTTAGCAGCAGCAGCAGCAGCATGTTCTGGCTATTGTAAATCATGCTGTGATGAACATCGGGGTGCATGTATCCTTTTGAATTATGATTTTCTCCAGATATATGCCCAAGAATGGGATTGCAGGATCATATGGTAGCTCTACTTTTAGTTTTTAAAGGTATTTCCATGCTGCTCTCCATAGTGGCTGGACCAATGTACATTCCCACCAACGGTGCAGAAGGGTTCCCTTTCTCCCACACTCTCTCCAGCATTTTGTTTGTAGGACAACAAACTTCTTAAAGTGATCAAGTGAATCTTTCTACTGGAAGATGCTAGTCCAAGCAGTGGATGCAGTGATTCCTGAGCCCTCCAGCAGGCCCTAGCTCTGCCCCATGACGAGTCTCTCACTCGTCTCTGGCCACAGAACACCAGCACCAATGCCAAGTGCCTCAGTTCTTCACAAGACTTCCGGGAGAATGTCTCAGCTCTTTCAGCCAACCTCGGATGGCAATCCTAAGAGGAGCTGAGGTGAGGGGATGTCTAAGTGCGTGCAGGGAACTTTCTTCTCATCCCCACACCTCCATCAGCTCCCAGATAAACCCTAAAGATAAATATACAGTCTAAGTCATAGCACACTTGTACATAAGCAACTTCAAAATAAGTCCGCAAAGTGAATCCGCTTCTTCCACCCCTCCTCATGTAAGCACACACACACACACACACACACACACACACACACACACACACGAGAACACTGCTCAAGGGCACCCAGTTGAAAGTTCTGGCACCAGCACTGGCTGTGCTCGTTGGTTACAGCGCTTTTAGCTCTCACTAGCTAGAGTGCCCTCCTGAGTTTACGGCCCCGTGGTGTTGCAAGCTGGGTTCCCCAGGAACTGACTCAAACTGAGGACATGTGTAAGGCATTCATTAAGGAGTGCCTGTGGAAGGGAAGAGAAGGGGAAGGAAGGCAGCTGGAGCGGATGGAGGGAGAAGTCAAACTGTGATTCAGCCTCAGTGACAATCTTGGTCAATGCCCCAGGGAGCTCTGGAGCTGGGATGACTCTCTGCAGCTGTCTCGTGTGTGTGCAGGCTAAGTTGCTTCAGTCGTGCCTGACTCTGTGTCGGCCCATAGACTACAGCCCACCAGGCTGCTCCTTCCCTGGGATTCTCCAGGCAAGACTCCTGGAGCGGGTTGCCATGCCCCGGGGATCACACCCGCGTCTCCTCTGTCTCCTGCACCGGCATCTGTCTCCTGCACCGGCAGGCAGGCCCTTCACCACCAGCCCCATCTGGGAGGCCACAGCTGTCCAAGTTGGCTGGACCAAAATGGCAGGATTTTGTGTTCTCGATGAGTGGTCCTGAGGAAGCCCAGGCCACGTAGAGAGGCTATGCATACGCGTTCCCGTCAAAAGCCCCGCTAAGGGCCCTGCCAACAGCCCACATCCTCCCGCACACATGTGGATGAGGAAGCCTCAGAATGACTCCAGCCACAGCCGTCTAACTTCAACCCCCCCGAGAGACTAGGCTCGACTGAGCCCCGTCAGCTCCAACACTGTAAGAGATAAGAATAAAGTACAGACCACTGCTCCACGCTCTGCAGGTGAGGCGGCGTGTTACACAGGAAGAGCCCTCCCCGAGGGGCTGAAGCAGGTCTATCGCAAACTCTTCCAGTCAGGACCACTTAATATCCTTGGCTTTGAATCTAACCATCATGTCAAAGTTCCTATCACAATTGCTTTCAAGAGATTTTACGTCCTTCAAAATCAGATCTTAAGATCTGCCTTTCATTTCCCTGAGGTAGACAAGCTGATAATTTTCCTGTAACGGGTGGCATGTGGATGGTGAGTCCAAGAACACTGAAGTAACACTTTATTTTCTGTGCAGATCACTTGCACTACCCCTCAACCAAGTACCGTATCCAGGGGGACACTGCAATTCACTATTGTGACTTACCTGCTCACATTTACTAGTTCATTCTGAGACTTTACTACAGTATTTAAAAAAAATAAATCACTTTAGAGGGAAAAAGTCAATAGTGAAAGAAAAAATTTTAAGCTGACAGAGACCGTTGAAGGATTTAAAAAGGAGAATAACAAGTTCTCAGATTTACATATCTAAAACAGTGCTGTTTCTGTTGTGTGGAGGACAGAAGAGGGAAGATGAATTAGGAGGGTGTGGCAGTCATCCCCAGGAGAGAGGATAGATGAGAATCTAGAGGGTCTGATGCCAGAGGCTTCTGTGGTGGCTCAGACCGTAGAGAGCCTGCCTGCAGTGCAGGAGACCTGGCTTCAGTCCCTGAGTTGGGAAGATACCCTGGAGAAGGGCATGGCAACCCACTCCAGCATTCTTGCCTGGAGAATCCCACGGACAGAGGAGCCTGTGGGGCTACAGTCGATGGGGTCTCTAGGAGTCAGACACAACTGAGCGACATGGAAGGTTACAAGAGTGAAATTCTCAAGGATAATTTCTAGGTTTCTGGGATGAGCAGGTGGAAGAAAAGGCTGAAAGAAAAGCAGAATTAGAAGAGCGGGAAAGATCGAAAAGTTCAGGGTTTTTTAATGTTGATTGATTAATGTATGTATCGGCAGTGCTGAGTCTCGGTTGTGGCATGCACAGTCCTCACTGGCAGCATGTGGACTCAGCTGCGGCATGTGGGGGGTCTAATTCCCTGACCACGGGTGGAATCCCGGCCCCCTGCATTGGGAGCGTGGAGTCTCGGCCACTGGCCCTCCAGGGACCAGTCAGAAGTCTCCCAAAAGTTCATTTTGTAGCTGCTGCTGCTAAGTCGCTTCAGTCGTGTCTGACTCCATAGGACCCCAGAGACGGCAGCCCACCAGGCTCCCCCGGCCCTGGGATCCTCCAGGCAAGAACACTGGAGTGGGTTGCCATTTCCTTCTCCAGTGCATGAAAGTGGAAAGTGAAAGTGAAGTCACTCAGTCGTGTCCAACTCTTTCCGACCCCATGGACTGCAGCCCACCAGGCTCCTCCGTCCATGGGATTTTCCAGGCAAGAGTACTGGAGTGGGTTGCCATTGCCTTCTCCGAAAAGTTCAGTTTCAGTTCAGTTCAGTTCAGTCGCTCAGTCGTGTCCGACTCTTTGCGACCCCATGAATCACAGCTTCAGTTTAGCCATGTTCAAATTCACATACTTCCATGAATGAAAATGTCAGGAACAATCAGTTGGATAATACCCTCTGGAACCCCAGAGAGAGGTGTGGACTGGAAGGGGAAACATAAGGGAACAATCCAAACTGCAAATGTGCTTTTGCATGTGGTGTTGCCTGATCAAATGTGCTCGTTATTTCCTTTAACATCTTCAAAAAGTATTGTTTGACCTTGCAGAAATGCACACACGCCGTATTTGCAAAGTGGCTGCACAATGACTGCCATCTGGCGGGCAGTCCCGGAGAGAGCTACACATTTACCTCAACCGAAGCAATAGAAGCGTGTTTACTGATGAGTAGCACAAGTCTTTTTAATGTCAGTGCCTTACTAATGAACATTCACATGTTTATCTATATTTCTCATTATGGAAAATTGGCCATATTTAAACCTAAATCACATCAAAGTGTGAAGCACTGAAAAGATTTATAACAGGAATCTTTAGTTTCATAAAGTATTAAACCAACATTAAGAATAATTCCCCAAATTGGATATTCTAGGAACAACACCAGGAAAGATGCAGTCTCCGGGCTCTTTGAAAGTAAATTAATATTCGGGGCTTTCCTGATGGCTCAGATGGTAAAGAATGTGCCTGCAATGCAAGAGACCCAGGTTTAACCCCTGGGGCATGAAGACCCCCTGGAGGAGGGAATGGCAACCCACTCCAGCATTCTTGTCTGGGATTCCCAGGGACAGAGGAGCCTGGCGGGCTACAGTCCCTGGGGTAGCCTAGAGTCAGACATGAATATTTATTTTTTCCCTCAGCTGACAGCCGTTAGTTTCTGGAGCTGGCTTATCCAGGCTCTTGAGAGCTGACTGGGCATATCTCTCCCCAACTGTATGTTCTTGATTTCAGACTGGTAGCCTGAAATTGGCTGTGGTGGGAGTATTTATACTAAAGAAGGCAACAAAGACTTCAAATCAGAATTTCCTCTTAGTTTTTGCTATCAGAAAGCCAGTTTATAGGCACATCATGCATAGATCACTTTTCTCTCTTGAGTCCACCAATTTTTAACAAAAGCAATCCATGGAACATTTGTTTTAAATTTTATTTTATTTAAACACACATTTCTAAATTTGGGTGTCCATGAAATCTTTTAGGAAATAATATTGGAATTTTATACTTTTAGTTGGAGGAGACTGGAGTGAATTTTTTAAGTTATTTATGACTAAAATGACATAAAAACAATGTATCTCAAATTGTTGCTGTCTCATGACCAGTACTGGCAGTTGGATTTCTTGATGTGATGATTGTCAGCTAATCAGTGCAATTAATCATTATATAGCTCCAAAATTGGTAGCAGAAATCGAGAAGTTCTTAGTACACATCAGTGGAGGAACATGTGCTTTGAGACTGTCCTGGTCTATTTCTAGAGGGGTGGACTTGAGAGGGATAGTTCAGTTCAGTCGCTCAGTCACGTCTGGCTCTTTGCGACCCCATGGACTGCAGCACGCCAGGCCTCCCTGTCCATCACCAGCTCCTGGATCTTACTCAAACCCATGTCCACTGAGTCAGTGAGGCCATCCAAACATCTTATCCTCTGTTATCCCCTTCTTCTCCTGCCTTCAATCTTTCCCAGCATCAGGGTCTTTCCCAGTGAGTCAGTTCTTTCCATCAGGTGACCAAAGTAATGGAGTTTCAGCTTCAGCATCAGTCCTTTCAATGAATATTCAGGGCTGATCTTCAGAATGGACTGATTGGATCTGCTTGCAGTCCAAGGGACTCTCAAGAGTCTTCTCCAACACCACAGTTCAAAAGCTTCAGTTCTTTGGCACTCAGCTTTCTTTATAGTCCAACTCTCACATCCATAGATGTCTACTGGAAAAACCATAGCTTTCACTACATGGACCTTTGTTGGCTAAGTAATGTCTCTGCTTTTTAATATGCTGTCAAGGTTGGTCATAACTTTTCTTCCAAGGAACAAGCGTCTTTTAATTTCATGGCTGCAGCCACCATCTGCAGTGAGTTTGGAGCCCCAAAAAATAGTCTGTCACTGTTTCCACTGTTTCCTCATTTATTTGCCATGAAGTGATGGGACCAGATGCCATGATCTTAGTTTTCTGAATGTCTTTTGTATTTGTCTGATGACTCAGAAACAGTCCCTCTGATGTTTCCTGAGGACAGGGTGATCAGCTTACCTTTGTCTCTACATTGCCTCAAAGAAGCTTAAACTATAAGGGGGCTCATTTTTAAAAATAAATCTCTTCTTAACACATAAAGACAAGTCCTACCTAGACAGAGAGCTATTGGATCAGGTACTTTATGTTCAGTTCTTCACCATGCCATATTCTAAAATAGAATTTTCAGATCTTATGGGTTCTATAAACTCTCAGATAAAAAGAAGGCAGCTCTCTGCTTTCTGACACAGAAATGATGAGGCCTGTTTCATGTCAGCGGAGGTTCGATATGGCAGAGAAATTTCGCTCAGTGGGAGAAGTCACAGTCTCCTCTGTTAGTATTCAATGGTAAGTGTCTATACTTTGTAATTGGTGCAGGTGGATTGAGATGGTGATTTGATCTCCAGTTCAAAGGGCAAAGGAGACAGCAGTATTGGATATTAAGGGTGGCAACTGGGAAAGTTTTACTAATGTAATATAGTCATAGCCAGGTAGATTTACCTTTCACTTCCTTGTGGACGTCGATCTTTGTATCTCCAACACCCAGCAAAAATCCTCAAGAGTTATGTTTATTTTTTACAAAATTATAAAGGTAAAAATAAATACAATCCTGTTTTTAATGCCTGCAAGTTCCATGAGGTTAGAGGTCATATCTGTCTTGTAAATACTGTATCCTCAGTGTCTGGCATATGGTAGGGAATTCATAAGTGTTTATTGAATGATCATTTCTAATATAGATATTAGGAATGATATTAAATACTGGATCTATTTAAATTTGTGTTTCAGATATTCTGGCTCACCCAGAATGCCAGTCTATTTTGGGTTCTTTTGTTAGTTTTGTTCTTTAAAAGTATTTATTATTTTGCTTTCCTCCCTTTTTCTTTTCACAAAATGAAGGAACCTGAAGTAAAGGCACAAAAACATGTCTTAGGCAAAGTTACATTAGTTTTACTTGTCAATAGTTTCTTTCCTTCTTTAGAAACAAATGTTGCTTAAGCAGTTTATAGTCAACATTCATAATCTTTCTGGTCAACATCCTCTGTCATCTAATTTGAAGATCTAATTAGCCCTTTTCCTTTTGCTCTCTCAACATGCTGTCTCTCAGCAGACCTGTCCCCTGTGTGTGACGTGGTCACGCTGTGCTTCTGCTTTCTTCATGTCCCTTCTAGGTACTTCTCGGTTACACAAAGAGATCATTTCTAGAATCCACACCTCATAGCTGAGATTTCCATGAGACTTTCTTTGAAACTCTCTCAAGCACTGGAATAGATATTTTGGGGCTTCCTGTGGCTCAGTAAAGAATCTGCCTGCAATGTCAGAGACTGGGTTCGATTCCTCGGTTGGGAAGATCCCCTGGAGGAGGGCAAGGCAAGCCACTTCAGTATTGTTACCTGGAGAATCCCATGGACAGAGGAGCCTGGCAAGCAAAGTCCTTGGGGTCACAAAGATCTGAACATGACTGAAGCAACCTGCACACACACACATCTGTCTTTGTAGGACAAATGTCACCTACTGAACCCTGGGGACAAAGGGATCAACAGTAGTGTCAGTTCAGGGACGTTACACAAACAGTGTCACGGGGGCCTTCCCTGCAGTGCTGTGGCTAGGGCTCTGCACTTCCACACAGGGGCATGGGTTCAATCCCCGAGCAGGGAACCAAGATCCCATAAGCTGTTTGGCAGGGCCAAAACCAACCAACAAACAAAAAGTGTCCTGGGTCTTTGTTTATGTGAGACCCATGCTCAGTTTTGACTCCAGGCAGGAAGATCTTTCCTATCACAGCTCAATGGCCAGAGGAACACGGGATCAATTTCCACAGAGAGAGTACAAAGTCAGAATATTCAGGCTGCAGAGACCAATCTACAGAATCATCTAGTCAGGTTCAGTGAGTAAAGGTTCTTATGTAGCATTACAATAACAGTTTATTCCTTGAGATTTTCTTTTCAATATATAGGGTAAAAAAAGGAGATGCAGAAATACTTTGCAGAAAGGGACCTACCTTCATTGAGTACTAACCAAGTACCACACTTTGCAATGTAACAGATGTAGCATAGGTGTGTCTTTCTTGGTTCTCGGCTCATCACACTCTGGGGGAACATCCAACCATAATGTTAATTTCCACGACTCATCATCCTCTGTTTTTCATATGTAGAGGAAGACCTGCATACACGAATGCTCTGATTTGCTATTAAGGTCATTCTCTATTATTTCTCTAAATTTAAAGTGTTTTCACATAATTCAAAAAGACGCATGCACCCCAATGTTCACTGCATCACTATTTACAATAGCCAGTACATGGAAGCAACCTACATGTCCACTGACAGAGGAGTAGATAAAAAGATGTGCACATATGGACAGTGGAATATTACTCAGTCATAAAAATGAAACAATACAATTTGCAGCTACATGGATGGACCTACAGATTGTCATAATGACTGAAGTAAGTCAGACAGACAAATATCATATGATGTTGCTTATATATTCAGTTCAGTCGCTTGGTTGTGTCTGACTCTTTGAAGCCCCATGAACTGTAGCATGCCAGGTCTCCCTGTCCATCACCAACTCCTGGAGTTTACCCAAACCCAAGTCCACCAAGTTGGTGATGCCATCCAACCATGCCATCCTCTGTCGTCCCCTTCTCCTCCTGCCCTCAATCTTTCCCAGCATCAGTCTTTTCCAATGAGTCAGCTTTTCCCATCAGGTGGCCCAAGTATTGGAGTTTCAGCTTCAACATCAGTCCTTCCAATGAACACCCAGGACTGATCTCCTTTAGAATGGACTGGTTGGATCTCCTTGCAGTCCAAGGGACTCTCAAGAGTGTTCTCCAACACCACAGCTCAAAAGCATCAATTCTTTGGTGCTCAGCTTTTTTCATAGTCCAACTCTCACATTCATACATGACTACTGGAAAAACCATAGCCTTGACTAGACGGACCTTTGTTGGCAAAGAAATGTCTCTGCTTTTGAATATGCTGTCTAGGTTGGTCATAACTTTCCTTCCAAGGAGTAAGCATCTTTTCATTTCATGGCTGCAATCACCATCTGCAGTGATTTTGGAGCCCCCAAAATAAAGTGTGACACTGTTTTCACTGTTTCCCCATCTATTTCCCATGAAGTGATGGGACCAGATGCCATGATCTTAGTTTTCTGAACGTTGAGCTTTAAACCAACTTTTTCACTCTCCTCTTTCACTTTCATCAAGAGTCTCTTCAGTTCCTCTTCACTTTCTGCCATAAGGGTAGTGTCATCTGCATATCTGAGGTTCTTGATATTTCTCCTGGCAATCTTGATTCCAGCTTGTGCTTCTTCCAGCCCAGCATTTCTCATGATTTACTCTGCATATAAGTTAAATAAGCAGGGTGACAATATACAGCCTTGACGTACTCCTTTTCCTATTTGGAACCAGTCTGTTGTTCCATGTCCAGTTTGAACTGTTGCTTCCTGACCTGCATATAGGTTTCTCAAGAGGCAAGTCAGGTGGTCTGGTATTCCCATTTCTCTC
>SJYC01055782.1:0-13572 GCA_006408675.1 Madoqua kirkii | reverse complement strand
GCCTTGACGTACTCCTTTTCCTATTTGGAACCAGTCTGTTGTTCCATGTCCAGTTTGAACTGTTGCTTCCTGACCTGCATATAGGTTTCTCAAGAGGCAAGTCAGGTGGTCTGGTATTCCCATTTCTCTCAGAATGTTCCATAGTTTATTGTGATCCACACAGTCAAAGGCTTTGGCATAGTCAATAAAGCAGAAATAGATGTTTTTCTGGTACTCTCTTGCTTTTTCCATGATCCAGCAGATGTTGGCAATTTGATCGCTGGTTCCTCTGCCTTTTCTAAAACCAGCTGTAACATCAGGGAGGTCACGGTTCCCGTACTGCTAAAGCCTAGCTTGGAGAATTTTGAGCATTACTTTACCCAAATTGAGATGAGTGCAATTGTGCGGTAGTTTGAGCATTCTTTGGCATTGCCTTTCTTTGGGATTGAAATGAAAACTGACCTTTTCCAGTCCTTACATATATGCTTATATGTGGAATCTAAAAAAATGGTACAGTTGAACTTATTCATGAAACAGAAATAGAGTCACAGAGGTAGAAAGCAAATTCATAGTAACTGGGGGAAAGTTGGGGAATGGAGAAGTTGGGATATCAATACTGAATCTGTGGTGTGCTATATTGTTTCAGCTATGTCCAATTCTTTGTGAGTCTACGGACGGTAGCCGGCCACGTTACTCTGTCCATGGGATTCTCCAGACAAGAATACTGGAGTGGATTGCCATGCCCTCCTCCAGGGGATCTTCCCAACCCAGGGATCAAACCCATGTTCTGCTGAGTCTCCTGCACTGGCTGGCAGGTTCTTTACCACCGGAGCCACAGGGCAAGTCCGGCATACACACACTACTATGTATAAGATGGTTCCGCAGGGGCCCCAGTGGTAACACGCTCACAGGCCCTGGGTTGGGAAGAGCCCCTGGAGGAGGGCATGGCACCCCACTTCAGTAGTCTTGCTTGGAGAATCCCATGGACAGAGGAGCCTGGTGGGCTACAGTCCACAGGGCAGCAGAGTCGGACAGGACTGAAGAGACTTAGCACACATGCACATGTAAGATAAATGATTAGTAAGGGCCTACTGTGTGGCGCAGGGAACTCTACTCAACACTCGGTAACGACCTACTTTTCACTCTCCCCTTTCACTTTTATCAAGAGGCTCTTTAGTTCTTCTTCGCTTTCTGCCATAAGGGTGGTTGGTGTCTTCCACTTACAAGATAGATAAGTACTAGGGATGTGAGGTACAGCATGATAGCTCTAGTTAACACTGCTGTGTGATGTATAGGAAAGTTGTTGAGAGTAAATTTTAAAAGTTGTCACAAGGAAAAATATTTTTTCTGTTTTTTCTTTTTTTCTTTTATCCATATGAGATAATGGATTCTAGCTAAACATTACCATAATACGTGTAATATATTATACCACAATATGTGTACATTTGCTCTATACCTTAAACTTATTCAGTGATGTATGTCAATTATATCTCAATAAAGCTGGAAATAAAATAAAAAGGGAGAGCCCCCTGAGCAGGATACTTTCCTAAGACAGATCTTGTGTGTGTGTTTGTGCACGCCCACACTCAGTTGTGTCTGACTCTGCAGTCCTATGGACTGTAGCCTGCCAGGCTCCTCTGTCCATGGGATTCTCCAGGCAAGGTTACAGGAGTGGGTTGCTTTGCCCTCCTCCAGAGGATCTTCCTGACCCAAGGATTCAACCCACATCTCTTGCGTCTCCTGTATTGGCAGGTGGATTCTTTACCACAGATCTCCTAAGATGGAGTTAAGGAATCTCTGGATACAATCATATAGTAACAACTAATGGTCCATGTTAAAAGGCACAATTCCCTTTTATTCTGTGAAAAGGAAAATGGAGGAAAGGCACATAAATACTTCAGCTATACAGAGGAGAAGAAACGAGGACTTCAAAACTGCACAGAACCTGGTTTCAAGTTCATTCCATCACTTCTTGTTTGAATTTGGAGAATTTGTTTAATCTCTTTGTACTTTGATTTTTCTTATGAAAATCCAGATAATAATGTCTAAGAGCTGTTGCAAGGATTAATTGACATTCAGTTTAGCATAATAAATAACACTTGTAAATCATTTAATAAATATATATCATTTTATGAGTGATATCTTTGTGATATATGGACCACAGAAAAGCTATAGATTCCTGCTATATTTGTCTAAAGAGAAACTACAGAGAACTAAAATACTGACTGTATTTTTCTTTTCTCCTTTACATTTATATTGCAAAGAGACTATTATAAAGCCAGTCTAGCATAACCATAATCTCTAATATTTGTCAGGTTCCAGTTCTTGTAAGTACTATAAAATTAAGTTCCCCACAGGTAAAGAACTGAATTTATCATCTTGCCTGACACAAACCGTTCCTTTTTTTGACTTCCTGGTTTCTTTGAAGAGCATCACCTCCTCCCATGCTTGAAACACGAGTCATTTTTGAAAACCACATCTCCCTCCCCACCACCTACTGAACTTACTTCCTCATTCTTCTCAAAATCCGTCTCCACTCATCTCCATTTCTAGGGCCACCACCCTAGCTCAGGTCTCCAACCTGTTTTTCTTGTCTCAAGTCTCCTTTCTCCACTAAATTCTTTTCATCTATAGCTGCCAAACAACCAAGCAAATAATGACTGAGCCTGTTTCACCCCATTACCTCTGCCTCTATTGAAACATCCCTGGTAGCTCCCCACTGCTTACCAAATGAACTCCAGGCATTCAATACCCTCACAAGATGACCATATACTAACTTTCTGGCCTTGTCTTAATGACTCTACTTTCTGCATCCTCCTCCAAACAAGGAGGAGGGTTTTTTTTTTAATCTCCGTAAATGTATTATTATTTCTTATACATACTTTGAGAAACCTAAACTTTCGTTTCATTTCTTCAAATCATCTCTCCCTTTAAAGACAAAACCAAATGCCATCTAACAAATGAAATAGTAGGTTTGCAGAAAATTCATTTTAAAGTGAATGAACTTACGTGATTCATTGATTAAATAAATTAATCAATAAATGTATAAGTGAAATAAATGAATGAATAAAATTCTACCCTGAAGGGCTAGGTTGATTCCTGGAACAAGATCAAAATAATTGAAATGGAAATCATTAGAAGATTAATGTGGGATTTGATTAGGTACATAAAAATGGAGGCAAGAAATCTTTACTTTGGCAAAAAGAATGGAGGGTTAGGAATGGGGAACTGAGCTGGAACCAAGAACAGAATATGATGGTCATGCTTATTAGCAAGCAGAAAAGGTCAGTGAGAAAACAAGTTAGACCAGGACTGTTTATAACAGCACAGACTTGACTCAGAGGGGCAAAATTTCCAAAAAAATGAATTGCTACCACTTAGAATTTAGATTTGTTTTTGACTGGTGGCTTTTAAGATGTGGCCTGCAGACCCCATGGAATCCCTAGGAAACTATCTGCAATGTCAAAACTATTTTCACAATAGTACTAAGACATAATTTGCCCCCCTTACTGTGCTGATATTTGTACCATGATACAAAGGCAGCGCTGGGTAAAATGGTTAGTGCCTTAACAGAAATCAAAGCAGTGATACCAAGCTGCTAGTGGTCACTGCGTCCTTCATTGCTGTATACAGTCATCAGCCCCTCTGGATTCCCACAGATTCAATCAACCATGGACTGAAATTTTTAAAGTTTTTTCTTTTGAAAAGTTTCAAAAAGCAAAACTTGAATTTGCTGCTCCAACAACCATTTACATAGTATTTACACTGTATTAGATGTTACAAGTGATCCAGAGATGATTTTAAATATACAGGAAGCTCTTCCATAGGTTATATGCAAATACTATGCCATTTAATATAAGAGACTCGAGCACCCTCAAATTTTAGCAGCTGCAGGGCATCCTGGAACCACCTCCACAAATATTAAGGAATGATTGTACTCACAGGAAAAAAAGAGAATTTAAGAATATGCTTGATAAAACAGTAAAAATTATTAACTTTGTGAAATCTGAATCCTTGATTACATGTCTTTCAAAAGTTATGTGAGGCAGAATGCATAAAGCATTCCTGCTGCATACCAAAGAACAATGGTTGTCTCAAGGAAAAGGATTTATGTAATCAAGTTGTGAGCTGAACAAGCCACTTATTATATGGAACATCATTTTTACTTGCAAGAATGAGACAGACAAACTATAGTATTCAGACTTGGGTATTTGGCAGACATTGTCTCAAAGTTTAACGAAGGAAGTCTATAACTTCAATGCAAACAACTTTCAGCATTTTTGTTATGAATAAAATTTGAGCTTTCAAGAAAAATTCAGAGTTTTGGAAAACTTATATCCATCCCTGTGAGTCTCACAATTTCTTAATTCTTGAAGACTGTCTTGATGAGTGGTTATATCATTAATGAATGTGAGTTTTCAATATTTCAAAATGAAATATGTCAACATTTGGAAGATGTGCATAACTCAATGAACCACTATTTTCCAAATGATCAATGCATGACATTTCAAAATAATGTAGGACTAAAAGATCCATTCAAAGTTCAAGACACACCATAACACACAAATATATTTTAATGTTACAATATACAAATGTTCATTCATACAATTTCAGGTTCTACATTACTGATAACCACTAGGAAAGTATCACTACTAAGGTTTTGGTGGTGTGAAAGCAAAGAATTATATTCACAGTTAGCTTTTTAAAAAGCTATTCAAATGCCTCTTCCTTTTCTGATTACATATGTGTGCGAGACTCATTTATTGCCACCAAAACGGCATTATCAGAACATACAGAATACAGAAGTAGATATGTCAGAATTGAACTGTCTTCACTAAGCCAGACATTAAAGAGATTTACGACTATGTAAAACTTGTACTTCTTTTCTCACTAAACTATTTTGGAAAATACAGTTAATTTTCATGAAATATATGTTATTTATCTTAAAACATAACAGGCTTATTGTTAAGTTTTAAAGGAATCAATAAACTTTTAAAAATCACTAGGTTTAATTTCTAATATGGCAAATATCCACAGATATCATCCATATAAACAAAAGTTCTTTGGAATTCTCCATACTTTTTAAAAGTGTAAATGGGCTTTGAGACGAAACACGTAAGAACTGCAGTCCTCAACAGCCCCACGCAGGCCAACCTTCTCTGGTCTACTGGGAAGCAGAATGAAAGCTTCTCCTCTATGAAAGTGGCTATATTTCCTCCATCCAGAAATTGTTCAAATCTATCTTGAGTTGAAGTAGCAGAAAATTTGAGAGTCAGGTAAAGTTAGGATTAATTGCACCCTCGGTTTATTGATGTCTGAGCTAAACTTTAGCTTTATGTGGTTAGAATTCTGATGCCCCCATCCCAAGATAACCTGTAGAAGACGGACTAGAGCACAGGCGTAATGGCACTGGAACCCTCAGTCTAGCTGCGGTATGTGGATTTGAGTGCTGAGGTCCTAGGTTTGTTTTCCTTAACAATATCCTTTCCAGTTAACAAAACCATGACTATGTTCATTATAGCTCGGTGATCGGGTGATCTAAACTCATAATCTATATCATTCACTAGAATAGGACTGGAGAGTGTAGGATGCAAGGAACTGGTATGCTTATTTTGATTTACAAGCAGGAACTGGTAAGATATGGGATAGATATAGAAAATGGAGAGGAACCGTAGTTTTATGATCTTGGTGGTAGGGAAGGGGCCCAGGAAGAGATCAAATAATGTTTAGAAGATTTTAGAAATGAGAGCTCATAAATAGCCCCAAATTTAGTCTCCTGACTGTGAGAGTACCCCTGACATAAGCTGGAGTAGATCTTGGGGACTGCTTCAACTTGATGAATGAAAATCTGTGCATTGATTCAACGGTTTTTAGTTCCCTAAACCAGTTGTGCATGACTAACGTACAGTGAGAGAGTTGAAGGACAAGGAAAATGGAAAACATAAATGGAAGAGAGGGTTTGACATTAAAAAGTAGAGGGCTTTATTATTGTTATAGGGGAATTCTGTAATGAAAAAGAAAAATGGTCTAACTATTTGTCTTGAGGGTAGACAATGGTCCTCTCAATCAGACAAGTTAACAAAGGAAAAGCAAATGACCTAAGAGGTAAAAAGATACTGACAAAACAGGATAGTAATGAAAAGGAGAGACTAACCTTTCCTGAGAAACCACATTAGGGCTGAATTGTAGCAAATTTCTAGGTGTTTACATTCTTTGGTGGTCATTAGCCTATTTGCTCTCAGATCCATCATTCCCAGCCCTTCCCCAGCTCTACTCTGAATCACAGGACACGACCAGGTTAAATGGTATTTCCCAGTATTCCTTGGCAGTTGGTTTCTGATTAGGTTCAGCCAATAGAAATCACTGACGGAAGTCTGGAGGGGAGACGGAGGAGAACAGCATTCTATCACTAAGAAGAAGGCGCCGTGAGCCATCATAGGCGATACTTGGGGTAGCTTGGAAGGCTGCCAGTTTTGAGTGGACTCAGAAAAAGTGATAGCTCCTGAGTACAATTCCTCTTCTGTGCACTTTAGTATGAAACTAAAGAAATCAGTTATCTGCTTCCAACAAGCCCAACATTCAATGCTGGGACAGATGTATTAATAATATTACTGATAGATATTCCAGTTTATAAAGGGGAAAAAAAGAAAGGCTAAAAAGAGCCCCTGGTCCATTGAAATTTTGAAATACAGCTAGGTGAATGTTGGGAGTTTCCTTGATTAGGTTCTTTGGCTTGAAAATAGTCCTTCACAGTTCTTGGCGGAAACCCCTGGGTTCTTGGTTCAGCCCTCGAAGTCAAACTCTCTTCTTCCTGGAAGGGAGCGTGTTCTCATGGATGAGGATGAGCAATTTCATCAGTCTACGTCTTGCCAGTAAAATTTAGAGGATCCAGCAGTGTCCTTTGGTTTTTTACCTCCTTGTCCTTCTCATTCCAAGTTGGCGTGGAGTTCACTCTTTGAGACAGAAACGGCACAATGCACAGACTGCTTCAGAATGGCTCAGTCTCTACCTGTGGCTACTGCTGGGAGCCTAACGCCGAGGAATAGCACCTTTGAACTTCTTAGAGGCTCTTTGAGTGAGAGGATCTGTGTGCATGCTAAGCTGCTTCAGTCATGTTCAACTCTTTGTGGCCATGTGGACTGTAGCCTGCCAGGCTCCTCTGTCAATGGAGTTCTCCAGGCAAGACTACTGGAATGGGTTGCCATTACTTGCTCCAGGGGATCTTCCCGACCCAGGGATCGAACTCACGTCTCTTGCATCTCCTGCATTGGCAGGTGGGTTCTCTACCAGTAATGCCATCTGGGAAGAGAGGATCTGAGACACACTTTATCTCTTAAAATGATCTTGGTGTAACTGAAAACCAGTGACCTTTTGATCTTTTTGAAGTTTTAACAAAAGGTTGCAGAGTTACTTCCTGGGTATCTTTCTCTAGAGCAGGATTTCCTGACAGTGTTCAGAAGCCACTTCCTAGGATTAATATTTTTTTACCACCTGGGATAGATGAAGATTTCAAAATCATCAAGTCCTGATCCTTTTTTATTTAACAATATTTCTGCTACATTCTCTCTCTCTGTTGCTCTGACATTTTGCATTTTGCTATATGTACCAAAAACAAACAGTGTCTCCTCTAGTACTTTGCTTTGAAATCACCTTAGCTATATTATAACAAAATTCACCACTTAAAAGTTTCGCTTTCAACATAGCTGCAGGAGACAATCTCACTAAGGGTTCTGTTACCACGTTGCAAGCATTTGCCTTCCTCTAGTTTCCAATACCCGGCTCCTCACTTGTCTCTGAGATCCTCATAGTACCCTCAGTGTCCGTATTTCTCCTGATAGTCACTGACCCTAGTCATGGTGATTAAATTTCTCTATCATGCTCTTCAACATCCTTCTGGTTTCCACCCATCAGTTAGTTGCAAAACCACAGATACATTTTTAGTATGTGTTACATTAGCATCCCACTACTAGGCACTAAAATCTGTATTAGCTTTCTATTTCTATGTAACAAACCCCATAAACTTACCAGTTTAAAACATGTTTCTGTGGGTCAAGAGTTCAGGCACAACTTTCTTGGAGTCTCCACTTTGGAGTCTCACATTGAACATTTGATTAGGTTGTGTTTCCATGTGGAAGCTCAAGTGAAGAAGAACCAGCTTCCACACTCTAGGTTGTTGGGAGAATTCATTTCCTTGCCGTTGTTGGACTGGGCGTATCAGAGGTTTTGCTAGCTGTCAGCTAGAGGCTGTCCACAACTTAAAGAGGCCACCTGAGTTCCTCGCCATGCAGTTCTCTCTATAGGTAGTTCAAAACATAGCAACTTGGGTCTTCAAAGCAGCAGCAATGTGAGAAAGAGCAATTCTGCCCATAGATAAATTCTTTCCTAATGTATCACAATGATGGGAGTGATGTATCCCATCGCATCTGCCATGTAATATAATTATGGGAGTAATGCCCTATAACCAAGCAGGGAGATCAAACCAGTCAATCTTAAAGGAAATTAAACCTGAACACTCTTTGGAGGAACTGTGCTGAAGCTGAAGCTCCAGTACTTTGGCCACTTGTTGCGAAGAGCTGACTCATTGGAAAGCCCTGATGCTGGGAAAGATTGAAGGCAGAAGGAGAAGAGGGTGAAAGGGGATGAGGTGGCTGGGTGACATCACCAATTCAGTGGACATGAACTTGGGCAAACTCTGGGAGATGGTGAGGGACAGGGAAGCCTGGTTTGCTGCAGTCCATTGGGTCACAAATGAATCGGTCAAGACTTGGTGACTGAACAATGACAACTGGCTGAGAGCAATTCACAGGCTCCACCTACATACAGGGGTAGGAGCTTAAAGAAGGGCACTAATACCAGAAGGCAGGGATCAATAGACCTTAGGTCTATCTGCCGCACTGGACAATGCGGGTTGGAAACTAGTAGATAAATGCTGCCCTCCCCTTCACTCAGGCAGACAGTTCTAGATGAATTCTAGAATACTATTTGGAGATCTAGAAAACTGAACCCTGATTGCCTGCAGAAATGTCTAGGTTGGTGATCTAGCTTTGAATTGGCTTTCCCTCCTTCCATGATTTAGTTTTCCAGTTTTTCCACTCTTATCCGTTGGGATCTCTGTCCAAAATCAACTACCTGCACATAAGTTATAGTCATAGGCTCTAATTCCTGGAAGGAAGTCAGGTTAAGTAAGAAGGAATGAATAAACCTATATAGGTAGTAGATTGCAAAATAGGAGGGACAGTAAGCAGGAGACACATCTCTCCACCCCATATAATTTCTCAAGACTATCTTTAATAAAGCAATGCTAAGACTTCACGACACTGTTTCATGAAGCTGGCTTAAAGCTCAACCTTCAGAAAACTAAGATCATGGCATCTGGTCCTATCACTTCATGGAAAATAGATGGGGAAACAGTGGAAACAGTGTCAAACTTTATTTTGGGGGTGACTGCAGCCATGAAATTAAAAAGACACTTACTCCTTGGAAGGAAAGTTATGACCAACCTAGATAGCATATTTAAAAGCAGAGACATTACTTTGCCAACAAAGGGCCATCTAGTCAAGGCTATGGTTTTTCCAGTGGTCATGTGTGGATGTGAGAGTTGGACTGTGAAGAAGGCTGAGCGCTGAAGAATTGATGCTTTTGAACTGTGGTGTTGGAGAAGACTCTTGAGAGTCCCTTGGACGGCAAGGAGATCCAGCCAGTCCATCCTCAAGGAGGTCAGTCCTGGGTGTTCATTGGAAGGACTGATCCTGAAGCTGAAACTCCAGTACTGTGGCCACCTCATGCGAAGAGTTGACTCATTGGAAAAGACCCTGATGCTGGGAGAGACTGGGGGCAGGAGGAGAAGGGGATGACAGAGGATGAGATGGCTGGATGGCATCACCGAATTGATGAACGTGAGTCTGAGTGAACTCCAGGAGCTGGTAATGGACAGGGAGGCCTGGCGTGCTGTGATTCATGGGGTCAAAAAGAATCAAACACGACTGACTGAACTGAACTGAAGACTTCTGAAAGAAAGCACGGGACAGGCTTCCCTGGTGGTTCAGTGGTAAAGAGTCCACCTGCCAATACAGGAGACACGGGTTCAATCCCTGGTCCGAAAAGATCCCACATACCTCAGAGCAGCTAAGTCCATGCACCACGACTATACTGAGCCTGTGCTCTAGGGCCTGGGAGCCACAGCTGCGGAGCCCACATGCCACCCGAGCGCCCGTCAGGCTCCCCAGAGCAGCCCCTGCAATGACAAGCCTGCTCACTGCACCTAGAGAGGAGCCCCCTCTCAGCAATGAAGATCCAGCACAGCCACAAATAAATACAGTTTAAAATGAAAACCAAAAGCACAGAAGAGTTTGTAAGATACTCCCTCCTCCATACAGCCAGAACTTACCCTGGGCTGGGCTAGCAAGTGGAACTTAATTAGTTTCTGTTGTAGAGGGAGAGAGCTAAAGTGTAATGACTCAAGAATGACAAAGTATTTAAAAATAGAGAAGAAAACTATTAAGTATTTGTCACCAAATAATGACTCGTTTTCTTTAGTTATCTCTGTTTTTTCAGTGCCTGTCATCTGATGTGACGACCATTGACTCTACTTTGGTCAGGCCATTTGTCAAATCAGTGATTGTCGGGTCCCATGTTTGGGGATGGGATGGATAGAATGATGGCAACAGAAGGACACATGGCACTTGGGGAGAGGGTTAGGAGGAAGGAAAGCCAGTGGGGCGCTCATCAAAAGGACCTGAGTCAGACTCATATGGACACCGTGTGTAGCTCAGAGAATGACTGTAACCTTCACGTAAAACGTCTAAAATTGTTGCCTTAAGATTGCACCGTCCGCATGGTCAGAGTTCTCATTTCCTTTTCCTGAAATGTGAGTTAGCACTCTGAAATGTCTAAAGGTAGGTGACCGTCTTTAGTTGGTTAAGTATTTTGTATGAACAGGCCTGGTACTGAGCTAACTGCTGTGTCTTTTTGAGGACAGATAATATTATTACTCCTTCCTCTAAGTGTGGGGAAACTGTGAGCGTCAGGATATTGAGTAATTGGCCGAGGTCATAACAGCTAGTGAATGACGGAGCTGAGACCCAAGCTCATGTCTGGTTGCTCTGAAGTTAAGGGCCCTAACCCCCGCAGCACACTGCTCTCTCAGGGTTCAAACAGCAAATTTAAGTGTTTACACATTTCCCTTCAGTCACTTAACCGATAACGTTTCTGTTTTTCTCTGAAACAATGCAGTCTAATCTATAGTGATGAAAAACACATGTCCTTGAGGGCAGGAGAAGGATGGGAGGGGCAGGAGGAAGGAGGAAGGAAATACAAAGTGCCATGAAAGCAAGTTGGGGAGCGATAGACACGCCCTCTATCGTGATCAAGATATGCTGTCGTGGCTGTGTACACAGGTCGAAACGTATCAAATTATACTTGAAATATGTACAGTTTATGACAGGTCAGTTATACTTCAAATTGCAGATGAAGAAGTAAGAATCAAGAAATAAAAGTGTCTTGTCTCAGATTAGCCAGAGAGATAGTAGCAGAGATAGAATAAAAACACAGCTTCTAAGATTCTGGAACAAGTGCTTTTTAATCCCTCTCAATTTGATGTTATTCCCATTTGGTTCCAAAAAGGATTTAGAGAGACATAAAATATGACATGAAAGAAAGAAGAGGATCATGCTTAAGAGAACTATGGGTCAACTTATCTCCATTGAGCTCTGGAAACCTATGGTGAATTCATTAGATGAAAAGTTCTTTAGAAGTTTATCATCATATGCAATTTACTGAGAAATACATTTTTTAGGAAATCTAAAATTTCTGTGACCAGCAGGGGGCAACTAAATACTTCAGAAACAGTATCTTGTACAGGAGAACAAATTATAATTGGAGACTGTTAGCATCTCAGCAGTGTAGAACTGAATTTCTTCTAAAATGATCATTAACACCTAGCCACACATTCTCACAACACTGAATTTGTGAAGATAATTGGAACATCCCCCTAAGAAGACAGACTACAAAACCACATTCTAAGGCCTATATATGGCAGAATATTTTGGCTGTTTTTTCAGTCTGGTAAGATTTTTGCAAAAATCTATGTATTTTATAATAGAGGGGTTTTTATGTTTGTTTTTAAATTTCTTGTGTTACAGAAAATATAGGGAATCCCCTGGTTATCTAATGGTTAGGACTTGACATTTTCACTACCAGGGTCCAGGTTCAATCCCTAGTCAAGGAACTAAGATCCCAAAAGCCATGCAGCGGGGCCAAAAAGAAAAAGAAAATGCAATATATAAAAAAGAAAATATAATAAACATTGACTTATTTCTGTACGTTATTCTAGGATTCTGCTTTTTTTATCTGAAATCAAAATAGAGCTTGCATAGGATCTATAGAGAGAGAGAGATTTATTTTAAGGAATTGGTTCAAGCAGTTGTGAAGACTCAGAGAGGAATTGCAGTTCAAGTCCAAAAGTAGTCTGCTGGCAGTATTCCTTGTCACTTGGAGGAGGTTGGTTTTTGTTCTATAAAGGCTCTCAACTGATCAAATGAGGCCCACCCACATTATGGAGGGAAATCTGCTTTCCTTAAAGCCCACCAGTTTAAATGTGAATCTCATTGAGAAACATCTTCACAGAAACATCCAGAGTTAAGTTTGACAAAATATCTGGGCACTGTGGCCCAGTCAAGTTGACATATAAAATTAACCATCACAGTTGTTCTGTTTGCTTATACCTATAGGAATAGATTTATATGGTCAAATAATCTAAACCTTCTCCATACGGAACTGCAATGCCTGACACCAAGATAGCATGCAGTAAATGTATGCTGATTTGAATTGAGCTGAATTTAAGTGAATTGAATTAAATATCTTCCACTGATAGCTAGGTTCTGCCAGGCTTCCAGTGTGATATTGAGAGGTTATATAGGGTAGAGTTTAGGCACAAGCTCTGGAATCAGAGTATCCTCTGACTATTAATACCATCAATGCTATTAAAACTATTAATAATAGCTATTAATGGGCTTTTCTTGTGGTTCAGTTGGTAAAGCATCTGCCTGCAATGCAGGAGACCAGGGTTCGATTCCTGGGTCGGGAAGATCCCTTGGAGAAGGAAATGGAAACCCACTCCAGTATTCTTGCCTGGAGAATCCCACAGAGGGGTTGCAAGACTACAACCCCAGACTACAGGCCATAGCGTTGCAAGAGTCAGATACGACTTATGACTAAACCACCACCACAGTTAATGGCATTCATTGCTGGTGTTAATTAGTATTCCTTTCTCTTTCCCTCTGGGTACTCAGTGGATTGACAGTGTATCCTGCAGTTGGCTGGGGCCATGTGACTCAGTCTGGCCAATGAAATGATTGTGTCTGAATGAAACTTGACATATCAATGAAACTGATATGTGTCTATTTTAGAATGAGGGCATGAAAGGCCCGTCTGAAATTCCCAGTCTTTCTTCCCCTACTGGGGCAATCACAGAAGGAGACTCATGTTAAGATGGTGATCCCACAAGGTGGAAAGAGTCTGGATTATTATGTCACCATGTGGAGAACAGTTGTTTGCAGCCAAAGCCAATTTTTTGGAACAAGAAATAAGTCTGTG
>SJYC01055781.1:0-52929 GCA_006408675.1 Madoqua kirkii | reverse complement strand
TGGCTACCCACTTCAGTATTCTTGCCTGGAGAATCCCATGGACGGAGGAGCCTGGTAGGCTACAGTCCACGGGGTCGCAAAGAGTCGGACACGACTGAGCTACTTCACCAAAGATATTTTAATAAATGGAAAAGAACTGTCCCACAATCCTAGGACTCAACATCTAGACTGGTGAGAAACATGAAAACAAATAATGAGAAGAATGTATGAAAAATCGCCTTGTTTGGAGTATATTAAGATGTACAAGTGAAAATTTAGGCATTCTTAAGGATAGATATTTACTTAACATTTACAGTATGCAGCAATTACATATTCACAATAAAAATATCACTTGTATTAAATGTATTTTCTGATAAATAACTGTATATGAATAGTATAGCCAAGTTACATACACAAAATCAGGTATACATTTAACATAGTATCTTTATTAGCCAAAAAAAAAGAGCTCATTTTATCTAAAACAGATAGCCTCTGCATTCTCTATATCTGAGCATTTATTAGGTGCTGAATGGACACTGTCAGGGTCTAGGAAGGAAGGACTAGCTAAACTTCTTTACATGGGATTTACACTCATTTGAAATATAGCACAGCTCTGGTTCCATTATCAGGCTTTACTGTCTTTTTTTCCATTTCCATTTGGGAAATTTTACAGATTTACAGTCTATCAAAGTCTACCCCAGCTCCCTGGCTGATTAGAAAGCAGGAAAGACCAGCAAGCTCGAAAGCTTGTTGAAGGTTCCTTTCTATGTTCCCTTTGCTACCTTTTAAAAATTAAACTTTTTATTTTAAATTATTGTCGATTCACATACAGCTGAAAGAAATATTGCAGAGAGATCTTCTGTACTCTTACCCAGTAAGGTAACATCTTACAATATTGTATTACAGTATCACAACTGATATCAACACAACCCACTGACTTTATTTAGATTTCCCCAGTTTACCTGTACTTCTGTGTGTATTGGTTTTTGTTCTATAAAGGCTCTCAACTGATCAAATGAGGCCCACCCACATTATGGAGGGAAATCTGCTTTCCTTAAAGCCCACCAGTTTAAATGTGAATCTCATTGAGAAACATCTTCACAGAAACATCCAGAGTTAAGTTTGACAAAATATCTGGGCACTGTGGCCCAGTCAAGTTGACATATAAAATTAACCATCACAGTTGTTCTGTTTGCTTATACCTATAGGAATAGATTTATATGGTCAAATAATCTAAACCTTCTCCATACGGAACTGCAATGCCTGACACCAAGATAGCATGCAGTAAATGTATGCTGATTTGAATTGAGCTGAATTTAAGTGAATTGAATTAAATATCTTCCACTGATAGCTAGGTTCTGCCAGGCTTCCAGTGTGATATTGAGAGGTTATATAGGGTAGAGTTTAGGCACAAGCTCTGGAATCAGAGTATCCTCTGACTATTAATACCATCAATGCTATTAAAACTATTAATAATAGCTATTAATGGGCTTTTCTTGTGGTTCAGTTGGTAAAGCATCTGCCTGCAATGCAGGAGACCAGGGTTCGATTCCTGGGTCGGGAAGATCCCTTGGAGAAGGAAATGGAAACCCACTCCAGTATTCTTGCCTGGAGAATCCCACAGAGGGGTTGCAAGACTACAACCCCAGACTACAGGCCATAGCGTTGCAAGAGTCAGATACGACTTATGACTAAACCACCACCACAGTTAATGGCATTCATTGCTGGTGTTAATTAGTATTCCTTTCTCTTTCCCTCTGGGTACTCAGTGGATTGACAGTGTATCCTGCAGTTGGCTGGGGCCATGTGACTCAGTCTGGCCAATGAAATGATTGTGTCTGAATGAAACTTGACATATCAATGAAACTGATATGTGTCTATTTTAGAATGAGGGCATGAAAGGCCCGTCTGAAATTCCCAGTCTTTCTTCCCCTACTGGGCAATCACAGAAGGAGACTCATGTTAAGATGGTGATCCCACAAGGTGGAAAGAGTCTGGATTATTATGTCACCATGTGGAGAACAGTTGTTTGCAGCCAAAGCCAATTTTTTGGAACAAGAAATAAGTCTGTGTTGTTAAACCACTGACTTGTTTTTCAACTGAAGTGTAGCCTAGACTATTCTGTTCTGTTTCACAGATTTGTTTTGATGATTCAATTGGATATTTTATGGAAATTTCTTGATTAATAGTAATTAGCACCCACATGTTATGATTATTACATTGAATGAATCACATTGTCTTTGAATAAAAAACATTGCTTGGCTGTTGATCATTATAACAATTCAAAACTCACAACAGTCAAAGTACCAGGGAACTTTTGTTTGAAGTATTCTAACTCTGTAAACTTTCACTTAGAACACTGCCTAATACACAGTAGGAATTCACAAATAAAGAACAATCCTATTTTACTGATCCTCTGATAATTGCTATCGTTCTTTCCTGGGATCCTTTATTCCCTTATTGTCGGGCTGGTAAGATTTTATTTTCCAAAACCAAAGTTCTTATTAAACAGCCATTTTTGGATAGGATCGTCCTGTCAGTAATGGGGATTAGGCAGTGATAGGTGCTTACACGTCTTAACTTTCTTCTGAATTTAGAACCAATTGATAGGGAGCCAGAGAGAGGAAAAAAAAATAAAATAATACACCTTCTTACTGATAAACCTGCTTGGACAATATGAGTTCAGTGTACAGTCACAACCAAGATTTTTAATACTCCTCCTCAATGGGAGGATGGGAGATGACATACCCATGGAAATTTTCAGTTTGCAGGACAGATTAGCTTAGGCAGAGTCACCACTTCACACTCAGTGTGGTCAACGGTGGAAAGAAGAAAGTTTAGGCCTCAGAAAGTGTTACTCAGTCGTGTCTGACTCTTTGAGATCCCATGTAGCCTACCAGGCTCCTCTGTCCATGAAATTCTCCAGGCAAGAATACTGGAATGGGTTACCAATTCCTTCTCAGGGGTCCTCCTGACTCAGGGATCAAAGCCAGGTCTCTGGCATTGCAGGCAGATTCTTTACCATCCGAGACACCAGACCTCCATCTAGAAGGTTGGCATGGGCTTGACTCACACAAGTTTGAGAGTGAGAAACAGATCAGAATGTAATCTGTTGTGGATAGGCAGATTTGAAGGATATGGCAAGAATGCAGTGGATTTTATTTTCATCTCCCCAAATCACTAATTAAATGCTCTTTCAACTTACATACAGAAGGTGGCAGAAATAAAAATAGAAGTTACTCTTCACTAAAATTCTAAAAGAACCATATTACTATTTTAAGAGCCAGGTAAGGGAGCACCTAAACAAATGAAACAAACATTAACAAATCTAAAGGGAGAAATAGAATTTCTGCCCAAAGGCAAACAAGAGACAAAGAAGCTGTTGATTAGTGATGACTGCTAAGGTGAAGTCTGTGCTGGCCTGGTGCTAATGCCCTTCTGAGCCACAGGTATGAGGCACAGACTAAGGAAATCCACAGGCAAGGAGAGGCTCTGAAGAAATAACCAGCTGGGTTGGTGCCCTGGCAACCTCCCAAGCTGGAGAGTACAGACGTGTGTTGATGATCGTTCAGAAGCTATATGTGGGCTCAGTAGAAAATAGTGATTTTTTTAAAAAAAATAAGCTTTTGTCATTATAAATGTAGTACCTGCAAAGTAGAATGTTGGATCTATTGGGCTGTCTAAAAAGTTTCATTTTTTTAATTAAATGTAATGTAAATTAAATTTTTTATTTAAAAATAAAAGACACATTTGTCACTTTTACCAAGAACTCTATTGAACAATATATTAACAGTTTTGTTTCGCTGTGCTGTGCCTAGTTGCTCAGTCATGTCTGACCCTTTGAGACCCCATGGATTGTAGCCCGCCAGGCTCCTCTGTCCATGGGAGTTCTCCAGGCAAGAATACTGGAGTGGGTTGCCATCCCCTCCTCCAGGGGATCTTCCCAACCCAAGGATCGAACCCAGGTCTCCTGCATTGCAGACAGACGCTTTACCATCTGAGCCACCAGGGAAGCCCAAGGATACTGCAGTGGGTATCCCTTCTCCAGGAGATCTTCCTGACCCAGGGACTAAGCTGGGGTCTTCTGCATTGCAGGGGGATTCCTTACCAGCTGAGCTCACAGGGAAACCCTTTGTCCCACTGCCTTCTGCCATTTTTCAGGCAACTTCAACTTTCATCTTCCCAAAACTTATTATCTTTTCAAGCAAAGAACTATTCCAGGTGCCTTTGACAATCTTCCACGGAACTGAAATTTTTTCCATGAAGAGAATTTTATAAAGAAATAAATGGACATCTGAAGGTGCGATGTCTGGTGCGCAGAGCCAGTGGATCAGAACTTCCCAGCCAAGCTGTTACAGTTTTTGCCTGGTCATCAGAGAAACACGTTGTCTTGAGCTATCCTGAAGGAAAATCATGCATTTCCTTTTGACTAATTCCAGACTCTTCCTGCTAAGTGCTGCTTTCTGTGGGTCTAATTGGGAGCAGTACCTGTTGGAAGTAATAATTTGATTTTCCAGAAGGAACTTAGAGCTCCAATCCCACCATATATACATCATCACCTTTTCCAGATGAAGAGTGGACTTCAGTGTGGTTGGTGGTGAATCATTTTGCTTACCACAGGATCTCTTCCTTTCCACATTACTGTACAGTATTTAGTCACGTTCATCGCTCATCACAATTCGTTTTTAAAACAGAACATTTTTGTTATGTTTAAGTAGAGAATAGCATGCGGAAATAGTCAAAGTTTTTTTCACTTGACGTATGTGGAACCCAAACATCAAAGTGATGAACACAACCACACTGGCGCAAGTGATTTTCAGCGCTTGATTTGGATATTTTGAGCCAGCTCTCTCTCATATGGTGTCATGCTGACTGTTCTCAATTAACGTCTTGATTTGATAACTATTAACTTCGACTGGTCTACCTGACTGTGGAGCATCATCCAGCGAGAAGATTCCAGCATGGAACTTCACTAACCACTTTAAAAAATATTCCATTTGTTGCTTATTTATGGCTGTGCTGGGTCCTTTCTCTAGGTGCGCCAAGTAGGGGCCACTCTAGCTGCGGTGTGCAGGCTCCTCTCCGTGGAGCACGGGCTCGAGGGTGCGCAGTCCTCAGTGGCTGTGGCTGCCGAGCTGTAGGACACAGCCTCAGTGATAGTGGCACACAGGCGCAACTGTTGCCCAGCATGTGGGATCCTCCCAGCTAGGGATCGAGCCCACGTCTCCTGCATTAGCAGGCAGACTATCACCGAGCCACCGGAGAAGCCCTGCGAGCCACTTGTGGCACGCTGAATCAGCCACTGTACTGTCTGCAAACCCTGAGCACATCTTTTTTTGTGTTTTTACCTTTCTTGAAATAATAAAGCATCAGTTCAGTTCAGTTCAGTTCAGTCGCTCAGTCGTGTCCAACTCCTTGCAACCCCATGAATCACAGCACACCAGGCCTCAATGTCCATCACCAACTCCCGGAGTTCACTCAGACTCATGTGCATTGAGCTGGTGATGCCATCCAGCCACCTCATCCTCTGTCGTCCCCTTCTCCTCCTGCCCCCAATTCCTCCCAGCATCAGAGTCTTTTCCAATGAGTCAACTCTTCGCATGAGGTGGCCACAGTACTGGAGTTTCAGCTTCAGCATTAGTCCTTCCAATGAACACCCAGGACTGATCTCCTTTAGGATGGACTGGTTGGATCTCCTTTCAGTCCAAAGGACTCTCAAGAGTCTTCTCCAACACCACAGCTCAAAAGCATCAATTCTTCAGCGCTCAGCTTTCTTCACAGTCCAGCTCTCACATCCACACATGACCACTGGAAAAACCATAGCCTTGACTAGAAGGACCTTTGTTGGCAAAGTAATATCTCTGCTTTTTAACATGCTATCTAGGTTGGTCATAACTTTCCTTCCAAGGAGTAAGTGTCTTTTAATTTCACGTCTGCAATCACCATCTGCAGTGATTTTGGAGCCCAAAAAATCAAGTCTGACACTGTTTCCACTCTTCTCCCATGCTGAAAATGTTGCTTTTTTTTCTTTCATCTTTGATATTAAAATGGCTACATAAAAAGTCATTGAGTTGGACGGCATCACCAATTCAACGGACATGAGTCTGAGCAAGCTCTGGGAGATGGTGAAGGACAGGGAAGCCTGGCGTGCTGCAGTCCATGGGGTCACAAAGAGTTGGACACAACTGAGTGAAGAACAATGACAACACTTTTGTGTTGTTTTGTGCTTTTTAGCCATCAATTTTTTTTTTATAAAAAATGCCTGCTGATATGACAGCTGTCACAATACAAGCTAACAAAATTGTTTTGAATGAAGTTAAAAACGACTGAGTGCTACTAGAGCCATCTTATGGATAAAAACTAACAAAATTTCTGGCCAACCCAGTATATATGAGCAAAACAGGCAAATGAAAACAACCACAGTCCCTACCCAGATGTTTACCACTGTTAACAGTTTATTGTATATCTTTATCCCTATACATGCATATATATGTTATATAAATATGCATTTTTAATTGAAGTGGTTTTATCATACTTAATGTACAGTTTTGTAACTTAGCCACTTTTTAAAAATTGAAAATCTCCACCTTTCCAGATCAATACATTTTCATCTTATCTAAAACCCCAATTCAGTTTTTATCATTAGTCCCCAAAATATCTCTATTTTGAAAATAGTAACTGAAAGCAAAGAATTATTATTTATTTTTCCTTTCCTATAGGAACCGTATTTCAGGATAACCAAATTGTTCCAAGTAATGAAGTTTACTGCAGAATGTCAGAATAGGGCAGAAATAATTAAGTTAGAATTATTTTACAGTTATTGAAATTATTGGCTCACATGAGGGTTTTAAATGAGTGTTAAAGGATAAGCTTCATGTTTGAAGAGGAAATAGATATCTCTGTAGTATTAAAGTAATGTCATACAAATCACTTCTTAGTCACAAGTTCATAAAGTAAGGATAAGCCTGCCATCGTTAATTCAGTTATCAGTTTAAGTGTCAATAACTGTCATCAAATATCATGAAAGATACTATATAAAAATATACTACATCATCTACAAGTATTCCAAAATGTAAACCCTGAACCCATCAAGTCTCTACATTTAATATCTTTTAGAGAAAAGTTCAAAAAGTCAGTTTTATAACTATGAAAAATCATATTCTGGGTTGCTAAGCAAATTGTAAGGCAAATTTAAAAAAATAAAGAGATGTATGCATTGGGCTTAGGGATACATTTTACTATGACTCACTGTACTTAAGAAATGAGTCTGGCAAGAGGTGACTGGCTTAGAGTGTTGACTCCATGTATGGTAAGAGAGCGGGTGGGAAACCTTACTTGAACGGAGAACACAACTCAGAAATTGAATCAGTTGCCTGGGTGCTGAAGAGATGTCTTTCATTATTACATTACATGTGAGAACCTTATGTTTGAAATGAGGATTGTCCAGATTCTGAAATAAACCTGCTGCCATGGCCTGAAGTTATGCTTATCTATGTGTCACTTATAATTCTTAGAATTAGGCCAGTTGATGCAAAAGTTTGCTATCAAAGGAAAGTTGGTGGAGTACCTAGTCCCTGTGTTATTTTCCATCAGTTGAGTGGAGTGAAGATACAGCTAGTAACCTGGTACAGAATGTGGTGTTTCCAAAAGACTGTAATCGTAAGAGTTTCTATTTCTTGAGTTCTATGCTCCTATAACAACACTGTAAAATAGGCTTTTAAAATATCCATTTTACAGATGAGGAAAAGAGCTTTGGTGAGGTCACATAGCTTGTAAATGACATGGTTAGGATTAGAAGCAAGATCTGTCTGATTTCAGAGTTGGAGCTCAACTCCTCTATACTATACTACTTTGGTGAGTCAAATTTATATTAATAAACTTTGTAACATTGACTGAAGAGATTTTTGAGATTTTGGGGGACCTAATAGTCATATTAACTTAAAATAGTTTCTAAATTATCACTAGTAACCTAATGGGATTTCTATGCATGAAATAAAAGTACTTAGTTCTTATCAAATGTTAGCACTAAAGAAACAAAACATTAACAGAATACTTTTGATTTTCTTTTCAGATGTCAGTGCTATTCAAGGCAAAGCCTAAGCTTTTACTTGACATTTTGGGCTACTTTTTATGAATTTGACAGTGTGCATTTGGAATCTGTTCAAATTCTATTTGTAGCTAAATCATGTGAGTGCCAAGGGGATCAGTACAACTGCTTGTTACCATCTCTAGAGTAGTCTTTATTTGTAGACTGTCTTATATAAACTTAAAGACGTTAATTTTAACATGCTCAATCAGATCTATTTGCCACAGGTTATATAACGTTAGGCTTTTTACAACAGTTTAACAGAGGCTTGGAGCAAATAATAGGTAGCATGAGTTGTTTTTGACTTGAATACTTTTACTCAGAAAAATTATAGACATGATAAAGAGGAAACAAGTATTATATTTTGTTAAGGGTAAAAAATAAGTAATAGTTGTAGAGTACATTCCCATTAGCCTCACCTATAGGCAGATATAAGAAACTTACATGTTTTAAAGTTTTGTTGTTTTTTTTTAAGCAGGGTGCACAGTTATAGTTGAGAGTATGTTTCTTTAAGAAATGAGACATTTTGGGACTTCCCTGGTGGTCCAGTGGCTAAAACTCCATACTCCCAGTGCAGGGGACCTGGTTTGACCCCTGGCTGGAGAAGTAGATCCCACATGCTAAGAGTAGATCCTGCAACTAAAGATTTTACATGCTGCAACAAAGATCTCATGTGCTCCAGCTAAGACCAAGTGTGGCCAAATAATTAAATTAAAAAGAAATGAGCTATTTAAAAAAATAGATTATCACGCTTAAAACAATTCTTTAATATCATGTATCATGAAGTCATGACAGAGGATGAGACGGTTGGATGGCGTCACCAACTCGACAGACATGAGTTTGAGCAGGCTCCAGGCGCTGGTGATGGATAGGGAAGCCTGGCGTGTGGCAGTCCACGGGGTCACAGAGAGTCAGACCCGACTGAGCGACTGAACTGAACTTAGGTGAACATGAAGTCAGTATTAACATTTCTCTGTTGTTTTTGTTTAGTTGCTAAGTCGTGTCCAATTCTTTGTGACCCCATGGACTGTAGCCAGCCAGGCTCCTCTGTCCGTGGAATTTCCCAGGCAAGAATACTGGAGTGGGTTGTCATTTCTTCCTCCAGGGGATCTTCCAGACCCAAGGCTTGATCCCTGGTCTCCTGCTTGGCAGGCAGATTCTTTACCACTGAGCCACCGGGAATATCCCATTAATGTCTTTTTATAGAAGTGGTTTGTTTGACTCAGAGGTCCGTACATTGCATTTGGTTGGTGTGTCTGATGCATCTCTTTTAACCCACGACAGTGCCTTTCTTTTCCTTGCCTTCATTTGTGAATAAAGGTCATTATCTCCCAGAATTTTCCCTGTTCTTAGGATAGATCCTTGTGTTTATATAGGGTACTATTTTTGTAATAATATAAGAAAGGAGGGGAAGAGTTAGAATGCAAATGATGTCAGGTCCAAGACTATTGGCTGATCGCAAAAAATAGCGGGAAGTAATCAACAATGAAGGACCAGTAGGGGTGCAATCTTCAGCCATCTCTGGAAAGGAGCTGACATTCAAAGAAAAGTCTTAAATGGGGCTGTGTCACCTCCAGCTCATTTCTAAGAGGGGTTTACCAAGGTTTGTGGGTAAAGGAAATGACTAGGGGAATGGGACTGGGAGCCTCATTTAGCTGCGCATGTAAGAATACCAGACAAAAGTAAAGTTCCCAAAGGGGCGGACTGAAAACAAGTCGAGAGGAGGATCCACAAGACCTAGAACAGAGGGGAGATCCTGACAGGAATGCGCTGGACAGAGGTTACTGGAGTATAGGGTAGGTGCTTTCTTCTCCACTTTGTCACCTCTGGGTACCAGTATTCTAGATGGGTGGGAGAGACACTAACTACCTAGAATATCTGGTAGAAGTCATCTAGGTCAGTAGGATCTGTCCTTGTTGGGAGGGGTGGGTAGATGGCTGCTACCTGATAATGTTGGAGTATGGCACCTTCATGCCAGCAGACAGCAGAAAGGACAGTTTTGAAACACTGTTAGTTTATAGGGTGAGGCCTCTTGCTCTTTTCTCATTCATTTCAGGAAAGAGGTGGAGTAATATAGATTCTTGATAGGTTTTTTTTTGAAAGAGAATGGGCCTCAGTTCTGGTAAACTGATAACTTACTAAATTAAAGAATTAAAAGTACAATCTGGTTTAAACAAACTGAATTACTTGTGACCTCTCAGAAAGTTTACAGGTATGTAAATACAAGCTGAACAAAGTTAACTGGAATAATCTATAGTAGTAATATGTAATCTTTTATATGTTAAAAGATAGAAAGAAATAAGTCATTTGAGCATTCTGCAGTGAAATTACAGTTTTATTAAGAAAATATTATAGAAGAAAGTATATTTTGAATAATATCATGGGGGCTGAGGGAAAGAGAGTAAAGCTTTGGTGAAAAAAATGAGGTATAATTCCTTTACCGTCTTTGCATTATAGTTGCCACAATTTTAGAAATTTAAGGGATTGTGTGGCCTATGCTTCCCATCTTTACATAATTATACACCCTCCTAAAATTGGAATGAAAAACGTATTTAGAACTTGTAATATGTAGTTGGGTAGTCATCAGAAAGAGATGGGTTCTTCTTTTAAAAATTTATTTGGAGCTTAGAGTGCCCTCTGAGCTGAATTAAAACTCAGGAGTCAACCGTAACAACCTGAGCATAAACTTTTAACTATTTCCAGAGATGTATTAAAAGTTACAGCATGCACCTAACTTTGAATAGGCATGTGGGTGGAAAGAGTAGGCAGAGCTTTTCAACAAGATGTAATTGTCCTTAACCTGTGAATATGTAATTACATAATTCATTATGATGAACTTTCATTTTTAGACTTCTGTGGTAGGAATCATTAATGCTTCATAGTTATGTGAAAACAGTAATAATTCCATTTTTTATTATTACAAATCATGATCTCCTAAATATACACTAATTTCTTCGCCTGGTTATTAGTGAATCATCTTCATCGGTACATTATGCAAATTTGAACTAAAAATGTCATTATGAAGAAAAACACTTAAGATGCGGCACCAGTACAGTTATTTAAAATGAGAATGCCAATAAAATCTTAATATAATTTTGCCTATATGGGTGAAAAAAGAGAAAAAAATGTAAATGTTTAGTGATTTTGCTTTTAAAGGCATATTCTAGGTGGAGATAATAATACAAATGGGTGACATACTTGGTCTGAGAGGTCTATTGAATAGTAACTGTAAAGTGAGAATTTGATTGGACTTATCCCACTGTTAGGCATATGGATGATTATTTTTCATTTAAAATATTAAAATAATTTTAACAGTCCTTACTGTTTTGCATAATCAATCATTTTTATATTTATGCAAATATGTGCCACTTTCAAATGTCTTTCTTTCAGTCTCAACTCTCAGACCTCCCATTTGGGATCATTTCATTTTTGTCTGAAGAAAGATATTTCTTCTTTAGACTTTCTGTTGGTGAGAATTTATTATCAGCAAACTCTGCTCTTAGTTGCCTGAAAAATGCCTTTATTCTTGTGGCATTCCTGAAAGATCTTTCCACTGGTTATTCAGTTGTAGACTGACAGTCATGTTCTTTTAGCCCATGGAGGATATTATTCCACTGCCTTTTGGTCTCTATTGTTATTGATGAAAAGTCACTTATCAGACACTTTTGAGGATAATCTGTATTTCTTTTTCCCTCAGCTACTTTTATGGCTTTCTTTTCTGTTTTTGGTGTTCCACAGTGTCCCTATAGTGTATCTAAATATGGATTCATTATTCTTTAAATCACTTGGGATTTGAGAGACTTTTTAGGATTGTGGGTTGGAGACTTTCGTCAGTTCTGGAAATTGTCATCCATTCATTATCTTGCCAAATATTGCCTCTGCACAATTTTCTCTTTCCTATTCTTCTGAAGCTATAATTCGAAGTAGATTTTCTCATAACGTCTTCCATATCAATTAACATCTCTATTTTTCTGTTGCATTTGGGATAATTTCATCATCTCTGTCTCTTAGTTCCCTAGATCATATGTCTGCTCTGTCAAATAGACTAGTAAACCTGCCCACTGACAATTAAACTTGTCAATTTTTTTCAAATATCTAGTCTTTTTTTAATAGTTTCTTAGTCTCTGTACATATTTTCAAGCTTGTTTTTATTTTTTATTCATGTTTTATATGTAGAGTACATCATGAGAAATGCTGGGCTGGATGAATCACAAGCTGGAATCAAGACTGTCAGAAGAAATATCAGTAACCTCAGATAGGCAGCTGATACTGCCCTTAAGGCAGAAAGCAAAAACAAACTAAAGAGCCTCTTGATGAAGGTGAAAGAGGAGAGTGAAAAAACTGGCTTAAAACTCAATATTCAAAAAACAAATCATGGCATCCTGTCCCATCACTTCATGGCAAACAGATGGGAAAACAATGGAAATAGGGAGAGACTATTTTTCTGGGCTCCAAAATCACTGCAGCCATGAAGTTAAAAGATGCTTGCTCCTTGGAACAAAAACTATGACTAACCTAGACAGTGTATTGAAAAGCAGAGACATTACTTTCCCAACAAAGGTCCATCTAGTCAAAGCTATGGTTTTTCCCAGTAGTCATATATGGATCTGAGAGTTGGACCATAAAGAAAGCTGAGCGCCAAAGAATTGATGGTTTTGAACTGTGGTGTTGGGAGAAGACTCTTGAAAGTCCCTTGGACTGCAAGGAGATCCAACCAGTCAATCCTAAAGGAAATCAGTACTGAATATTCATTGGAAAGACTGACGCTGAGGCTGAAACTCCAATACTTTGGCCACCTGATACAAACAGCTGATTCACTGGAAAAAACCCTGATGCTGGGAAAGACTGAAGGCAGGAGGAGAAGGGGATGACAGAGGATGAGATGGTTGGATGGCATCACCAATTCGATGGACATGAACTTGGGCAAGCTCTGGGAGACAGTGAAGGTCAGGAAAGCCTGGCGTGCTGCAGTCCGTGGGGCTGCAAAGAGTCAGACACAACTGAGCAACTGGACAACAGCGACAATATATTTTGTATGTTTCATAGTCTGTATTTGGTAATTTCAATAGTTGAAGTTGTTTTAAATTAATTTCTGTTTAAGACAGTAAATTTTCTATGTAGACATGGGGATGGGTGTATATGCTATTATGGAGGAAGCTTATTTCTAGTACATCTTTAAACTGAAAGAATAATTCTTGGAACGCTTCTCTCTCTCTCCATATGCATGTGCCTGTAGGACAGGTCATGGCTTTTGCCTCTTATTAGATAAAATCTCATGTAAACTGGGCTTGGCAAATGTCCATAGGGTAAAAGCATGCTTTAGGATCTGCTCACCTCTCTAGGTTTCTGCCTTCACTTAATTTCTTTGACCTAATAATTTCTTTATTGCCAGTTAATCAACGAGATACCTAGTCCGTAATATTGCCAAATACAAAGCCTATGCTCTTTCTTAAAGTTTATCATCCAAACTTTCTTGGAGGGATATTTGCTTAAGATAAATAATAGTAAGAAGAAATGCTTAAAATCAATATGCAAATATTTTGCAAGGAAATCTGTAGATTTTATAAGTGGACTTTCTTTTTAATATAAATTTTATTTGAATGTCTATCAGATATCTGGCTGACTGTTTTGTAGATCTCTAGCATTTCATTTTATTAAGTAAAAGTTTACATATTGTTCTAGAGTGCATTTAAGTCTTTGAACCACTAATCTGTTGGTTAAAATACACGTTAGGTGCTCTGTGAGGTTATGTTATATAACAATTTCAAAAATCTCTGTAATTTAGAACAAGAAATATTTATGTTTTACTCTTCTTTCACATTTGTAGCTGCAAGTTAGCTGCAGTATTGCTCCAGGGTAAAAGTCAATTTCATGTCTGCTCCACATATTTACTTGGGCAAGCTCTGGGAGACAGTGAAGGTCAGGAAAGCCTGGCGTGCTGCAGTCCGTGGGGCTGCAAAGAGTCAGACACAACTGAGCAACTGGACAACAGCGACAATATATTTTGTATGTTTCATAGTCTGTATTTGGTAATTTCAATAGTTGAAGTTGTTTTAAATTAATTTCTGTTTAAGACAGTAAATTTTCTATGTAGACATGGGGATGGGTGTATATGCTATTATGGAGGAAGCTTATTTCTAGTACATCTTTAAACTGAAAGAATAATTCTTGGAACGCTTCTCTCTCTCTCCATATGCATGTGCCTGTAGGACAGGTCATGGCTTTTGCCTCTTATTAGATAAAATCTCATGTAAACTGGGCTTGGCAAATGTCCATAGGGTAAAAGCATGCTTTAGGATCTGCTCACCTCTCTAGGTTTCTGCCTTCACTTAATTTCTTTGACCTAATAATTTCTTTATTGCCAGTTAATCAACGAGATACCTAGTCCGTAATATTGCCAAATACAAAGCCTATGCTCTTTCTTAAAGTTTATCATCCAAACTTTCTTGGAGGGATATTTGCTTAAGATAAATAATAGTAAGAAGAAATGCTTAAAATCAATATGCAAATATTTTGCAAGGAAATCTGTAGATTTTATAAGTGGACTTTCTTTTTAATATAAATTTTATTTGAATGTCTATCAGATATCTGGCTGACTGTTTTGTAGATCTCTAGCATTTCATTTTATTAAGTAAAAGTTTACATATTGTTCTAGAGTGCATTTAAGTCTTTGAACCACTAATCTGTTGGTTAAAATACACGTTAGGTGCTCTGTGAGGTTATGTTATATAACAATTTCAAAAATCTCTGTAATTTAGAACAAGAAATATTTATGTTTTACTCTTCTTTCACATTTGTAGCTGCAAGTTAGCTGCAGTATTGCTCCAGGGTAAAAGTCAATTTCATGTCTGCTCACATATTTTCTCATTCTGAGACACTACTTGAAACATGCTTTGCTCATGTCAGGCAGTTCAAGACTAATGGATTACATTAAAAATTAAAGAAGTTAGCATGTGTCACATCTACTCACAAACAACTGGCTAGAGCAAGTCACATGACCAAGAGTAATAGTACAAGCCACTTCATAGACTTCAAAATAACGTCAGAAACTTTATTTATGTCTGAAATTGCTCTCAATCTTCTTTGAAAAATTACGATTTTAACCTAAAAGCCTCATCAGCAGTCTTTGGTAATGTAAGTGTCTAAATGGCAGGCTAATAGAAGAAAGCTCAGACAGTAAAGAATCTGCTGCAATGCAGGAGACCTGCATTCAATCCCTGGGTCAGGAAGATCCCTTGGAGAAGGCAATGCCTCCACACTCCAGTATTCTTGCCTGGGAAATGCCACGGACAGAGGAGCCTGGTGGGTTACAGTCCATGGGATCACAAAGAGTTGCACAGTACTGAATGGCTAACATTTTCTTTCAAAGAAAAAACCAAAACCAAAAAAAAAAAAGCAACACCCCACAAACCAAATTTCTTACATTCTAGGTCAGAGTTTTCTATGGGAAAGATTATCATGCCTGTCAGTGCTGAAACTGATTTGAAAAAAAGAAAACTTTTCATTCTTAGAAATGTAAAATTAATTACACATTAGGCAAAAGACATGGATTCTCATTGGAGTTTAAATAGGATAGTTATAATAAAAAGTTTTAGTTTAAAATACTATTTTTAAAATCATTTTAAGAGTAGCAATTTGCAGGGCCTCTCCTAACACAGAAAATGGAAGCTACCGAATACTTTTCAGTTACAGTGGAATATCTCATATTACAGTTTCTGCTTGTGTTATGATCACATTGAAAATGCAAGACTGAATGATTATTTCCTGAAATCCTAGAATATCAGGTTTGAAAGGATCTAAAAAGCATATATTTTTCAACTTTAATGCACTGAGATGCCATTTTGCTGCAATCAATTGTGATGTATGTTAAAATCATTAGTCATTCATGACAAATAACTATTACTAGCAATAGTTAGCGGAGAAGGCAATGGCACCCCACTCCAGTACTCTTGCCTGGAAAATCCTATGGACGGAGGAGCCTGATAGGCTGCAGTCCATGGGGTCGCTAAGAGTCAGACACGACTGAGCAAGTTCACTTTCATTTTTCATTTTCATGCATTGGAGAAGGAAATGACAACCCACTCCAGTGTTCTTGCCTGGAGAATCCCAAGTACAGGGGAGCCTGGTGGGCTGCCGTCTATGGGGTCGCACAGAGTCAGACACGACTGAAGTGATTTAGCAGCAGCAGCAGCAATAGTTAAAATACAGAAGATTATGAAAGATATACTTGAAATCAAGCAGAACCCTGAGAAGACTTTCCAGGGACAGACCCTGGAATCCTCTCTCCCACTCTTGTTTATAGAAAAGTTTTAGCTTTCTCCAAATTCCAAAGAGCAGATTTAATCAGAGCAGTGAGAAAATGCAGAAACAAAGGAAACCAGTCAAGCAGGACAAAATAACAGTTTAGCCATAAAACAAAGTCAAGGGCCTTTAGTTCCTCCTCGAGGGCTATAGATAATATCCCAAGTCATATCCTTGAGCTGTCTTGCAGATACTAAAATTCGCACCAGGTGGAAGAAGTCAACTGCTGACCCCAAACACACAGAACCCAGACTGGTTGGACCAGCAAGATTTAATGTTGACTCTGAAAAACCACCCTGTTTCCTCACCACCAATCAATCAGAAGGATGTCCACAAACTAATCAGGCGTCCTGAGACCCCCACCTTGCCTTTAAAAACCCTTCCCATCAGGGAGTTTGGGTCTTTTGAGCATGAGCTGCTTCTTCTCTTTGCTTGACCCCACAATGGGCACCTTACAAAAAACCCTGTACTTCACCACAACTTGGTGTCAAGGAATGACTTTACTGTGCACCAGTGAGGGGACCCAAATTCGGTTCTGCGATATATTAATTATTTACATTTGTCTTCTCTATTATATCTTCATTTTCACTTACATGCATTCTGGGTGAGTGTGTGTGGGGGGTGTGTGTGCGTGAGAGAGAGAGGAGTTACAGCTAGTTTGAAAACAATTTGCATAATCATGGGTACACCATGACTATTTGTTTCAAATGTGAATATCATCCATTGGAAAAAAAGATTGCATATCATTCCTTAAAGAGCATGTAGTCCAACTCCCTTTTATCAGAACTTCAAATGCAGGGAGTAACTTATCTAGTCACATATCTAATTAACCTAAGTTTCCTTGATTCCAGTACAGTGCTTTCCCTTTCAATAATGACTTTATTTTCAACAGCCAGTGTAAGTAATGGTTGTCTGAGGAGGCTTTACAAATAAATGTGAAAAGAAGAGAAGTGAAAGGCAAAGGAGGAAAGGAAAGATATACTCATTTGAAGGCAGAGTTCCGAAGAATAGCAAGGAGAGGTAAGAAAGCCTTCCTCAGTGATCAATGCAAAGAAATAGAGGAAAACAATAGAATGGGAAAAACCAGAGATCTCTTCAAGAAAATTAGAGATACCAAGGGAACATTTCATGCAAAGATGGGCACAATAAAGGACAGAAATGGTATGGACCTAACAGAAGCAGAAGATATTAAGAAGAGGTGGCAAGAATACACAGAAGAACTATGCAAAAAAGATTTTCATGACCCAGATAATCATGATGGTGTGATCACTCACCCAGAGCCAGACATCCTGGAATGAGAAGTCAAGTGGGCCTTAGGAAGCATCACTACGAACAAAGCTAGTGGAGGTGATGGAATTCCAGCTGAGATATTTCAAATCCTAAAAGATGATGCTGTGAAAGTGCTGCGCTCAATATGCCAGTAAATTTGGAAAACTCAGCAGTGGCCACAGGACTGGAAAAAGTCAGTTTTCATTCCAATCCCAAAGAAAGGCAATGCCAAAGAAGGTTCAAACTACTGAGTAATTGCACTCTTCGCACATGCTAGTAGAACTCAAAGAAAGGTAATGCCAAAGGATGTTCAAACTACCACACAATTGCCCTCATCTCACATGCTAGTAATGTAACACTTAAAATTCTCCAAGCCAGGCTTCAACAGTATATAAACCATGAACTTCCAGATGTTCAAGCTGGTTTTCGAAAAGTCAGAGGAACCAGAGATCATATTGCCAACGTCTGTTGGACCATCAAAAAAGCAGAGTTCCAGAAAAACATCGATTTCTGCTTTATTGACTATGCTAAAGGCTTTGACTGTGTGGATCACAATAAACTGCAGAAAATTCTTTAAGAGATGGGAATACCAGACCACCTGATCTGCCTCTTGAGAAATCTGTATGCAGGTCAGGAAGCAACAGTTAGAACTGGACATGGAACCACAGACTGGTTCCAGATAGGAAAAGGAGTACGTCAAGGTTGTATATTGTCACCCTGCTTATTTAACTTCTATGCAGAGTACATCATGAGAAACACTGATCTGCCTCTTGAGAAATCTGTATGCAGGTCAGGAAGCAACAGTTAGAACTGGACATGGAACCACAGACTGGTTCCAGATAGGAAAAGGAGTACGTCAAGGTTGTATATTGTCACCCTGCTTATTTAACTTCTATGCAGAGTACATCATGAGAAACACTGGGCTGGAAGAAGCACAAGCTGGAATCAAGATTGCTGGGAGAAATATCAATAACCTCAGATATGCAGATGACACCACTCTTATGGCAGAAAGTGAAGAGGAACTAAAGAGCTTCTTGATGAAAGTGAGAGAGGAGAGTGAAAACGTTGGCTTAAAATTCAACATTCAGAAAACAAAGATCATGGTATCTGGTCTCATCAGTTCATGGCAAATAGATGAGGAAACAGTGGAAACAGTTACAGACTTTATTTTGGGAGGACTCCAAAATCACTGCAGATGGTGACAGCGACCATGAAATTAAAAGGTACTTGCTCCTTGGAAGAAAAGTTATGACCAACCAAGACAGCATATTAAAAAGAAGAGACATTACTTTGCCAACAAAGGTCCAACTGGTGAAAGTTATGGTTTTTCCAGTAGTCATGTATGGATGTGAGAGTTGGACTATAAAGAAAGCTGAGCACCAAAGAATTGATGCTTTTGAACTGTGATGATGGAGAAGATTGTTGAGAGTTCCTTGGACTGCAAGGAGGTCCAACAAGTCCATCCTTTAAGCAGATCAGTCCTGAGTGTTCATTTGAAGGAGTGATGTTGAAGCTGAAACTCCAATACTTTACCCACCTGACTCGAAGAACTGACTCATTAGAAAAGACCCTGATGCTGGGAAAGACTGAAGGCGGTAGGAGAAGGGGACAACAGAGGATGAGATGGCTGGATGGCATCACCAACTCAATGGACATGAGTTTGAATAAACTCTGGGAGTTGGTGATGGACAGGGAGGCCTGATGTGCTGCAGTCCATGGGGTCACAAAAAGTCAGACATAGCTGAGTGAACTGAACTTGCGTGCTAAGTCACTGAATAAGATGGCAAACCTCAAAAGAGGAGTTCTTAACATGAGAAAGAAAAACTGAGGCTTTGAAGAAGGTAATGAGGATTGTTACTGACATTGCCTTGAGGGGTGGAGGAAAAACTGCAGTTGCAAGAAAAATCTTGGGACAGAGCCAAATCTCAAAGCAAGAAAATGAAGAAGACATTTTCTGAAGAGACTTGAGATAAATTAGAATGTATTCATAATGGAATGAGAGTTCCAAAAAACAAAGTTAAATTGGTTACAAGGTTAGTAAGGAAGAATCATGAATAATAGGCTAGAGAAGAAAACAGAAGATAGGAGCACCATGGATGATTAAGCGTATGAGAGGGTGAGACTTCTGCAAAGCACATCTGCTGGAGACGCAACATCATACCTATCAATTTTCCTGTAACAAGAAAAACATTCAAAAAGACATGGCCTCAGATGGGTCATTAACAACACTATTTCCTGGGAGGAAGGAATCAGCCCTTAAGAACACACTGAGTTAATAATCAGGGTAGAAGAATGGAGGGCTGTATGCTTTGTGCTGCTGCTCTCTTTAATTTTTGCCCGCAATATTCAAATAAAAAGGTTTTTCTTGTTTTTATAAAAGTACCAGTATAAAAGGTTACTCTATCCAATTGTATTATGCAAGTGGTTTTAGATAAATCAGTCATTAATTCCTCAAAATTAATCTGATTTCATTAATCTGAGTCATTTTATGACAGCATGGAAACAGGCCATCGGGTAATGTGGTAAAATCTGAGCAGTGCAAAAGGAATCTGGAAGAGGCATGTGGAAACTCCAGCTCATGCTTCCCTCTCTCCCAAGCCTGTGTACTCACACTGACCCTGAAAAGTCACTCAGCTAGATGAGTAGAGGATAGAGAAGGGGGCTTTATCTAATTCATTGACCTAAGGACAGCACCATTTTCTAATGGACACAAAGGTATCGTATAAAGTAAGCCCTTCCTAAATATACAAATAATCCGGGAGAATGTATTGTCAAAGTCTTTTAAAAAGATAAAAACTAATAATAATTCATTAAATATGTGAATTTATGTTTTCTGAATTTTTTCAACAAGAGCAAAAGTTAACATTTTCCCAAAGAAATGAAAAATCATATTATCAGTCTACCTTCTTAGTCTGAGTCACTAAAATTAATTATTCAATTTATAGCTAGTGATCCTACTTTTCACCTATCAGATTAGTAAAGAAAATAGGAAGATGGTAATACTCAAGAGTTGGCCAGTGTAACCAGAAAAAGATAATACTTTATACAATTGGTGAGAGTATAAACTGGTGTAGTTTTTCTGGAAGGCTAATTTCCAGGAAAACTAAGTCTTTAAAATGTACAGACTATTCCGCCTTTATTTTCATGTATTTTATTTTTATTTATTCACACTGCCAAATTTTTCCCCTACTTCCCTTTGTTCTTTGCCCTTCATTTTCAAACTACATTCTTTGTTGTGTCAAACTAACTCCCTGAACGCTTTTAAAATGAGATACCAATGTTGTATTATAATCCTGTCATCCATTAGCTCTACAATGGCCTTACACAAAAAAACCCCAAAGTGGAAATAATAAGACTGAAAAATATCAGAAAATAGTCTACAGTAAAATCACATATATCTGCAAAATAGATAGTTCCTTCACTTACAACAAAACTGACATGAAAGTTCTTTGCCATGTTAATCTCTGTGAAGTAAAAAAAGCAAAGTGAAACCCTCTCGTCTCTTGAATTGCTGTAACATGTTGTTAACTTAGCTAAGTACCTCAAAACAGATAATGGCATTTAAAAAGTTGTACAACTTGTACTCCAATCTGATTAAAGATGATAATAACAGATCTTTAAATTTTACTTTACATATATTTAATTTTAAAATATTCTCAAAACAAAACCTATAACATAAAAAAATGCACATTTTAATACATTCTACCAAGTATTGTATGTAATATGTTCCACATGGAACATACTGGGTATTTGCTGGAAACATACTGGATATCAATACTGCGTATTTGTTTTATAGAAAAGATGTTTATTAACTATTTATTGAAGTACATATTTTAACTGTATGATATGTAACAAGTTCTTTTTTTCCCCCAAGAGAAAAATTCTTAGCAAATAAGTTATAATTAATTTTAAATCATGCCTTTAAAAACATTCAGCATATAAAAGAAAAATAAAAAGTCTACTCTTAACATTTTAATACATTCTACCAAGTATTGTATGTAATATGTTCCACATGGAACATACTGGGTATTTGCTGGAAACATACTGGATATCAATACTGCGTATTTGTTTTATAGAAAAGATGTTTATTAACTATTTATTGAAGTACATATTTTAACTGTATGATATGTAACAAGTTCTTTTTTCCCCCAAGAGAAAAATTCTTAGCAAATAAGTTATAATTAATTTTAAATCATGCCTTTAAAAACATTCAGCATATAAAAGAAAAATAAAAAGTCTACTCTTAATGGAAGCACACACAAAGATCTTAGAACCACGTATGTTCTCATCAACTTCCTAACTTGAAAAACTGCACAATGCATTCTCTGCCTTGAATCCTTTTTGATATCAGGAGATGTGTGAGTAAATAATCTACATATAAAGTACCTCACATAATTTGCTATCCAAAACCGTTTCTGAAAGAATACCTAAAGGAGTACTACAGCAAAATGAAAATAGATCTAAGAAAGATCAGGACACAAGAAACAGTAATGAGTAAATAAACAGGCAAAATTAAATAGTTAATTCTAAATTAACTTAATAAAATTCTTATGAAATGGTTTTTAAGAAAGCAGAGACATAATGAAAAATATTACAAAAATTCCAGATTGAAGGCAGCTTAAGGGCACAGGTGTGTGTGTTTGTGTGTTAGTTGCTTAGTCATGTCCAGTTCTTTGTGATCCCAGGAGTCGGTAGCCATTCCCTTCTCCAGGGGATCTTCCTGAACCAGGGATCGAACCTGGGTTTCCCACATTGCAGGCAGATTCTTTACCATCTGAGCCACCAAGGAAGCTTATAGGGCACGGAGGTCAGAAATAAATCAAAAGTACTAAAGTCCTTATATTGGGAGGACCAGATGGAGGTTTTAGAATTTAACATATTCCCTATATTAACAAAGAACAGAAAGTCAAATAGGCTTCTTAAAGTTAACTGGTAGACAGATAAATAAAAACTTATGTTTAACTTATAACTAGAAGTTTTTTAAAAGGAGTAAAAATTTAATTAATCCAACCAAAGAGGGAAAGGAGAGAAAAGGACAAGGACAATGGTGTAATAAAAAGAAGACAAGATGTCAGCAACAATACCAAATATATTGGTTTTCATAATAAATGTGGTCAACCAAATATAAGCAATTAAAGACTAATCATTTGGCATTAGTTTAGTAGACATTTATTTGGTCATCACTTGTGACCTATTTGTGCTTTGTGCTGGGGATAAATATAATAGAATTAAACAGGGCCTCTAACCCCAAAGATTTTATAGGATAGGAAGTTAAAGTTATTATATTCCATTTTGTGGAATTTCAAAGTAGAAATAATTAAAATAAATTAACATATTTTTCTTATATGGAATTATAAATTTATATACATGGTTTTCAAAAAAACTATACTATGATATCTGATTAAAAATTAGCTTCAGATTTGATCAGAAATCAGTGCATGTTTTTATAAAAATGGTATACCACTGGTGACAGAAATTAAGAAACACAGAAACAGTGTAGGGATGGGGGTGGCATAATTGCCTTCAGTAGACACAATCAGAAAAATTTATCCAGTTTTTAAGAGGATTTAATACTGGTTCATACAACTTGCAACATATTTTTGCTTTGGTCTTATCCATCCTCCTCTTTTCCCACTAAACACAACTTCTATCACTATGCTTTCAAAAGACAGACTGATGTGTTTGTTTAAGATGTATGGTATCTTTAGACCAAACAGACGTTTTTCCATTTGCCATTTTATGTAGTATTTACACATAACCTCAGTGAAGGAGCAAAATGAGGGATTAAAAAGACTTCCTCTAGGTAAATATGACAGAGGAAAAGAGCTGAACGTTGAAGAATTGATGCTTTTGAAGTGTGGTGTCTAGGAGACTCTTGAAAGTCCCTTGGACTGCAGGGAGATCCAACCAGTCAACTGTAAAGGAAATCAATCCTGAATAATCATTGGAAGGACTGATGTTGAAGCAGAAACCTCAATACTTTGGCCACCTGATGGGAAGAACTGACTCATTTGAATAGATCCTGATGCTGGGAAAGATTGAAGGCAGGAGGAAAAGGGGACAGAAGAGGATGAGATGGTTGGATGGCCTCACCGACTCAATGGACATGAGTTAGAGTAAACTTCGGGAGCTGGTGATGGACTGGCAAGCCTGGCATGCCGCAGTACATGCGGTTGTATAGAGTCGGACATAACTGAGCAACTGACTGAACTGAATTTATCTAGCCACGTCTAATTAACCTAAGCTTCCTTGATTCCAGTACAGTTCTTTCCGTTTCAATAAATGACTTTATTTTCAACAGCCAGTGTAAGAAAGTGGGGTTGAGGCAGAAGAGGAATAGACAAGGCAATTCATCGCCTACATCTAATCTTCAGTTTCAGTTCCCAAAGTCAAGGAAAAGCCAAAGAGCCCAGATGGTATATTTTGCATCTTATCTATGCTCTGGTAAAGATTCTTTTTGAAATCTCGTTGTTGTTGTTTCACTAAGTTGTGACCTACACTTTGTGACCCCATGGACTGTAGCTCACCAGGCTCCTCTGTCCTTGGGATTTCCCAGGCAAGAATCGGTGGGTTGCCATTTTCTTCTCCGGGGGATCTTCCTCCTGATCCAGGGATGGAACCCATGTCTCCAGCTTGGCAGGCTGATTTCTTACTGCTGAGCCACCAGGAAAGCCCATAGATTTTGAAATCTATCTGATTGCAACTCAGAATAAGAAACACAGTTTAAATCATAACACAGGTCATAGGCACCCTCCTCCACAACTGAAACAAACTTTCAGAATCCTTGTCCTTGTTATATATACACTCTGATCTTTTATTTTAGACTCCATTCTAGCCTATCATTAAAAAGTAAAATGGACTTTTGAGTCAGTTCAGAAACTCCTGCTCTATAAAATAGAAGACAGGCTTCAATCTGCTCACAAACTCCAAAATTACTAGCTTTATTGAATTGTGTCATTCACAGAATACTAAACTTCCCTCATATTTATCTGAACCACAACTACAATCTCTCAGACTTCAGAACAGAACCTATAGAATCTTTTCCTCATTGGAACACCACTTCATTATAATATCTCATAGATTCTAAGACTCATTGTTTTTCACATTTGAACATCTCCCAGTTTAAGATGCATCTTAAAAAAAATCAGTGGCATAGCACAGTTTAACTGGCAAAGTTTTTTTCTTTCTTGGGTAACATGAAATAATGGTGAGTCTTAAATTCCATGATGTTTTTAGAGTTTCTATGAACTATTTTAGTAAAAAGGATTATATAGGCCAAACTCTCCTGCTTATTCATTTCAAAGTATTCAGCTGATCAGAATGTTTTGTGACCTCTTAAGAAAACGTAATGAGAATCACGTAAGAAAAGAACTTAGTTCTGGGTTAGAAGAAAAAATGAGTTACAAACTGAGTTTACTTATTAGTGAAAGCTTTTTCAGTGCCATCATTGTTAACAGAATTTGATTATGATCTTTCGTTTTTCTACAGCCCTTATTTTTGTATTGTTACCGTCTTTTTGGTCACTGACACTTTTACTCTTCCTCTCATTACAGGGCTGAGGTGCGAGTTCCTTGGATTCTGGTTAATAGAGAAGGCAAAATGTTATGTCCAAAAGTTAAGGAAACCTGGAAAAAAAATCAAGAATTAGGCTTTATTTTAAAAATGGAACGAATCGTCAAATTCCTGTGTATCTGTTTAAAATAGTCACCAACCTAACACACTGTAAAACTTAATGAATGTTAAACTGGCACGAAGGATCCCGAACAGGACTAGGAACCAAAATAACTTTGCTATTTTCATCTCAGCATGAAAGAAATGCACCATCCTCTCCTCAAAAAAAAAAAAAAATGTCTAATGAACAAAACAGTACATTAAATGCCACAACTGATGTGCTACTACAAATAGGAAGAAGTAGTTACTGCTTTCCAAGGCAGACAGCACGACGCTTTCTGTTTTCCTTTGCTTGGCTAAAACGTTAGGCAAGCCCCAGGCTGGGGAGGTGGAGGGACCCTGAGTCCTACCCGCGAGCTCTACGGGACAGTCTCAGTTTAGGCAGGGCCCTGCCCGACCGGTCCCAAAGGCTTCGCCTCAACCGGAGCGAGGCGGGCGGGAGGGTTCGCCTCCCGAGCGCGCCCCAGGATGTCCAGAGGCGTTTTGTGCCTTGATAAGACTCCGCCCGAACCAAGTGTCGACAGTTACTCCCGCGCGGCCGACGCCCGCTCTGCTGGAGACGCCTCGTCACCGCCTCCGCGCGTCATCACGTGACGGGAAGGGGGCGTGACCGAGCCCGACAACAGGGGGCGGGGCCGGGGCGGGGCCTCGAATGTGAAGGAGCTCGGCGGCTCCGGAGGCCCAGAGCGGCGGCGGCGCGGCCGATGACAGCATCAGGCCGCGACGCGTTCCCGGGCGGGCGGCGGTGGTAGCGGCAGCCCCAGCGGCTGCAGAGATAGCTGTCGCCCGCGCGGTAGCCGCTGCCGGTAGCCCGCAGACAGAGGGAGGTGGGGGCCCGCCCGTGCCGGCAGACCGTAGGGCCGGCGTTCCCGCCCTCTTCGCGGGACGAGCGGGCACTCCCTTCTCGGCCGCGAGGCAGCGCCCTTGGGCTGGGCTCGTGCCCCAGCTGCCGCCGGCGACTGCGGCCGAGAGAAGTTGGGGTCCGACTGGACGCGTGCGGGGCCCCACAGGAACCGACGGCCCGCGCCCCGCCTCTCCGGGGGCTCCGCACCGGTGAGTGTAACGTGGGTCTCTGTCCGCACCCTCTGGGCGGCGGCACCCCTGCCTCGCACGTTCTGCGCTCGGGCCAGCGGGGACTGCGGGCACCCCGCGCCGGGGAGGCTTTCTTTGGTCCCTGTGTCCCCTCTTGGAGTGGGACATTCAAAGGCTGGAGAGGATGGAGTGCTTTGGGGCCCACAGTGAGTGCGTCTGCAACCTCACAAAGCCGCAGCAGGGGCAGGGGGCCGGTACCGTCTTTTGGTCAGCCCCGAGAGTCGGCCCCTGCCCGAAGTTTGCTTGGGCGGACGGAGGGGTCTCGCCGGAAGCCCTGGCGCCGGGGAGAGTGGCGCTTTGTCTCTTGATGCAGTTCAGGCGAGGCTCCCGTTTTCCTGTGACAGCCCCGGAGGAGGGCTGTGGCGCGCACCGCAGACCGCGCCAGCCCTGGGAGAGCCGAACGCCACGGTGTTGTTCCTCTAAACCTCAGTTCCTGTGGTCTTCTTGTAGTGTAGGAGGAAGGCGAAGCCTTTGCTGTAGTTTTAAATTTGATGTTTGTGTCCGATCCCTTTCTGGAGAATGGAATCGGGTTCCAAGAAGCTTTACAAAGAGCCTGCCTTTCGTTCATGGAGCCATCCACTCAAGACCGGCCCAGCCGAAGCAACAGTATATGCAGATTTTCCATTCACAAAAGTCATCCGACACTCTTTATGAGAGACATCTGCGATTGGGAAACATACCTAATTTAATTTTGTCTAGATACTTCCTGAAACAATAGGTAACTTGGAAAGGAAAGTGAAGTCGCTCAGTCGTGTCCGACTCTTTGCGATCCCATGGATTGTAGCCTGCCAGGCTCCTCTGTCCATGGGATTTTCCAGGCAATAGTACTGGAGTGGGTTGCCATTTCCTTCTCCAGGGGATCTTCCCCACCCAGGGCTTGAACCCAGTCTCCCGCCTTGTAGACAGACGCTTTACCGTATGAGCCACCTACTTAAATAGATGGAGAAATTTACCCGACTGATGTTACATGCATATTTACTTTAAACAATTTAACGAAGTTCTGTCTTTCTGATGCTGGAAGATGTAAATGACTTCTAAGTAGTATTACATTGCACTGTGTATGGTAGGGTTATTCGTTTTTAATTAACTTTCTTTGAAACTTAGCTTAGAGCCACTATAGGTCTTTTCAAAAATAATTTAAAAGGTTTGTTTTTTGGCCTCCCTTAAGAGTCCAAGGATTGTAAATTCTTTGTTAGGTTTCCTTCTATCTCATCCAGTGTTATCTAAACTTGATCAAGCGGAGAGACTGAATTTCTGTGCTTGCTCGAACCTGTTTTGCAGTGAAAATGTTAAGATCATGCTGGCTTTATGAAACAGGTTGGAGAAGGAAGAGTGTCCTCTATTACAGCTAATTTAAAATATGTTACCCCTGCCTTTTTTTTTTCTTTTTTCATTAGTAATTGTGTGTGGAATGACTGCAACATGCCTGTTCAAATTAATGGAAAAGGGAATAGATGAAACATAAGAACTACTTTTTAGGTCTTTAATTATGGAGCTTAAGTTGTGTTCAAATTCCATGTGAACCGTTTGAGCTACAATACGTTGTACACAGGTGCTTAGAAGGGCCGGTTTAATTAAACATGGTCATGGTTTATTTCTCTCTTATTGAATCATAATATTTGTTGTAATTGTGATCTGTGAAAAGGTTTTTCACAGATTTTTTTTTCCAGTTAGAATATTATGACCTTTTAGAGGCAATCAAATGTTTCTTACAAAGCATTTATGGTACCTATAAATTTGGTAATTTTAGGTTTCTTTTGAGTTGAAAAAGCCATAAAAGATAGTTAAATAATACAACTCTGTGTAATGGAATTATGCTGCTTTAGTTTTAAGAAAAAAGTGGTAAAGTTGTGAATTTACAAAGCTTGCATTAAAAAAACATCTCTTTAAGGAATTAATTGCATAATTTCTCTAATGAGTGTCCTTAGTACATTTAAACTTGGTTTATAAATAATCCTTCAAGAGCAGATCATTTGAATTGAAGCATGAAATGACAAAATAAAGAAATGATACTTAGAGTTTTCTAATATTATTTTGGAAAATCCTTATCCTAATGATACTTTAAGTATTATATTTTAATATTTACATCATAATATCCAAAGCTGAAAACTTTTATTGCGATGATCTTGGAGCATTGAGGAATTAAAAAGGTCCTATCTTATGAGTATGACCTACAAATAATACATAAATGCAACTTGAATTAAGTCTCTGAGTACTTCATTAGTGAAGGTGGCTGTGTGCAGGAATATTGAAGTAGAATTTCCTTGTGGTTGGAACACAGAAAGAGCTATCTGGACTAATGTGTAAAGATTTCATGTCAATATTTTCTTTTGGAAACCTCTGAAAGACTTTAGATCTATCCTTCCTTCCAGCTTAGTCCTCACCCCCTCATATATCCTCTTAAAGGCATGAAATTGAAGGTCTCATCTGGAACACTTGATAGAAGGATTTTTCCTCCCTGAAGAATGTTACCAAGTTTGCAAGGAGGGAGCTTTTTTCAGAGACCTTGTAGGAAAGAGTTCTTGTCCTGAAACATCATACTCTTCTACCCTTTGTTAATTTTTGTTGTTAAAGCTGGAAACAAAGTAAACTCTCCATGATAGCAAGAACCATTGAAGTTCCAAATGCTTAAGAATTATTGAATGAAAAATGTGGTTCCAGATGTACGACTGGAAAACAAGAGGAGTATGTGATAATATAATCCAGATTAGAACCATTGAAGTTCCAAATGCTTAAGAGTTATTGAATGAAAAAACGTGGTTCCAGATATATGACTGGAAAACAGAGAGGAATATGTGATAGTATAATCCAGATTAGATACAAGGAAGGAGGTGACAAAAATGATGTAGGTGTCGAAGAAGGGAGGCAACTCATTTCATCTGGGGAACTTTCTTGGAAGAGGTGATTTTTCATTTATGTCTTGACCTAAAGTGGTGTATCTGATGATAAGCAGATGTTCTAAGGGGTAGACAGCTTGAACCAAAGCATTTAAATTGGACTGGGGAGTCATGCCAGATTAAACACAGTGAGTCTTTTTTGGTAACATGAATTTTTCTTCTTCCCTTTTAACTGTTACCTCCTTGATAAAAAGTGTTGACACACTTTGTAAGAGCTGAAATTTAGAGTACTTGCGTTTTGGAAGTGACAGTGGTAGAGTGAAAGCAGGAGCATTGATCTGGAGGTTGGAAAGCTTGATGGGACTTCTGACTGCATTTTATGCAAGAAATTAGGGGCTTCCTCGATAGCTCAGTTGATAAAGAATCTGCCTGCAGTGCAGGAGACCAGGGTTCAGTTCCTGGGTCCGGAAGATCCCCTGGAGAAGGGATAGGCTACCCACTCCAGTATTCTTGGGCTTCCCTTGTGGCTCAGCTGGTCAAGAATCTGCCCACAATGCAGGAGACCTGGGTTCGATCCCTGGGTTGGGAAGATCCCCTGGAGAAGGGAAAAGCTACCCATTCCAGTATTCTGCTTTGGAGAATTCCACATACTGTGTAGTCCATGGGGTTGCAAAGAATCAGACACTACTGAGTGACTTTCACTTTATATTAGAAAGGTAGGTAAACCACTGGGCATTAACTTTCTCATTTGTAAAAGGAGAATAATCCTTATTTACATGGTTGTTGGGGAACTGAGATTACAAAATGTATGTCAAAGTGCCTATTTCAATATCCCCCACCCCCAAATTTGAAATTTTTCTATTGGGATTTAGCTGACGAACAATGTTGCCATAGTTTCAGGTGAACAGCAAAGGGACTCAGCTGTGCATATACATGTATCCATTCTCCCTGACCGCCAAAGAGCCTATTTCAGTACTAACAGATAGGAGAAATCAAACGTTAAATTACTTAAAACATTTCTTTGTCATTAGAGCTTTAAAAAATATTTTGATGTATTTATCACAGACTCTCATATCTACTTATCTTTGCATTGACCCATTGTGTTACCTTTAAATTTACCAGTATCTAAATTCTAGATACTTCATTTTCTTTCATTCAAGCATAAAGTTTTCTGATAGAAATGAGGCTTAATTGTATTACTTCTTAATGTTACAAACCACAGGGAATGTTAGATACCTTAAATTTGTAAAGCTTTAAGGGATACGTGTTACTGAAAAATCTGAGCCTTTAGGCTTTCTTTATAAAATTTTGTTTTTGAAGAATTGTGCTTGCCTGTCATGTAATCTGTCTATTCACTGTTTTGAAAAAAAACAAAAAAGTACATTTTCCTGCTATTTCAAAAAAAATTACTGAAAATATCATCTGTATGTTTTTAGTGATCTGAGTGACTGTAAACCATGAAGAGTCTATCTGCTGTGTTTTAGTTTAGAATTCAGTATTTTGTGAGCAGTCTTATAGACTTCTGCATCATTTCTTATCTAAGTTTTTTGCTCTAGTAGCTGTGTATTCTTTCATGAATCTCAAAATTTCATTAACTTTGTGAACTCTTTTCGGTGTTTAAATTCACAAAGCAGGCTGTTTTTTGTATAATATTTGAAAGGAAATAGTATTATGAAAAGACCAAAAAGAGTCTTGAATCTTCAAACAATAAGCCAGTTACCTACCGTCTTCCATATTCACAAAGGACTGGGGAAAAATAAAAAAAGAGGAAACAGTTTTTGAACTTGAAGACTTTTCAAGTAAAAAGGAAACTTTTTAAATTCAGTGTTGTTAAAAACATGATAGATTCAGAGGGACATCGATAGCTTCTGAAGGTGTCTTAGTAGGAGTGGCTGGTGTGTATCCGGTACTTGCATATGAACTTGACTGTGATCCCCTCCCCCCAAATCAGGCTATTTTCTTGTCCCTTTTTAAACCTCAGTCACTGAGAGATTAAGTGGTAGGCTGGAGAGCCAGGATTTGAACTAACCCTGAGTCACAGGGAGGGTGAGTAGCAGGTGGTGAAACTTGCCAAAAGGATTTGAATTCAAGGTTTAACCTGACTTTTCACATCAGGTCCTGACCTTTTAGCCGTTACATTATACTGCTTTGTGTACTTTGTTGGCAGTTAGCCCTTGTGTCAGGTTTTGACCTTTATGATCTTTTCTCAGTCTTTTTTGACTTTGTGATTTGATGAAAATACAGTCTGTAATAAGATTACCTCGATTTGCTTCATTTCATGTGTATTTGAATGACATCCTTTATTTTATGTGGAGTAAAACAAATAATTCATTATTGTTCATTCACTTGCCATTTTCTCACTTGGAAATTGCACTCTAAACTGGAATTGTATTTTAAGGTGATCTGTTACAATTTTAAAAATTCATACTTTTTTTTAAAGTGTAAAATGAATGCACAGAATTGGTATGAGTGTGTTACTATGAGTGATATTTAAGATTTTTATGAGTGATATTTAATCATACAAATCTATATAATTAAAATCTATCCTTTTGAAATGTCCACCATTAAAATAACTTTTTTGGCTGCCAGATGCCACTATTAGCAGGAGAAACAATAAGTGGGAAAGACTAGAGATCTCCAAGAAACTTAGAGATACCAAGGGAGCATTTCATGCAAAGATGGGCACAATAAAGGACAGAAACACTATGGACCTAACAGAAGCAGAATATACTAAGAGAAGGTGGCAAGAATACACAGAACTATGCAAAATAGATCTTCACGACCCAGATGACCACGATGGTGTGATCACTCATGGAGTCTAAACTCAAGTGGGCCTTAGGAAGCATCACTACAAACAAAGCTATTGGAGGCGATGGAATTCCAGTTGAGATGTTTCAAATCCTAAACAATGATGCTGTGAAAGTGCTGCACTCAATATGTCAGCAAATTTGGAAAACTCAGCAGTGGCCACAGGACTGGAGAAGGTCAGTTTTCATTCCAATCCCAAAGAAAGGCAATGCCAAAGAATTTTCAAACTACTGCACAATTGCACTCATCTCACATGCTAGTAAAGTAATGCTCAAAATTCTCCAAGCCAGTCTTCAGCAATACGTGAACCATGAACTCCCTGATGTTCAAGCTGGTTTTAGAAAAGGCAGAGGAACCAGAGATCAAATTGCCAATATCTGCTGGATCATGGAAAAAGCAAGAGAGTTCCAGAAAAACATCTGTTTCTGCTTTATTGACTATGTCAAAGCCTTTGACTGTGTGGATCACAATAAACTGTGGAAAATTCTTCAAGAGATGGGAATACCAGACCACCTAACCTGCCCCTTGAGAAATCTGTATGCAGGTCAGGAAACACTCATCTCACATACTAGCAAAGTAAGGCTCAAAATTCTCCAAATCAGGCTTCAATATTACGTGAACTGAGAACTTCCAGATGTTGAAGCTGGATTTAGAAAAGGTAGAGGAACCAGAGATCAAATTGCCAGCATTTGTTGGATCATCGAAAAAGCAAAGAGGGGTCCAGAAAAACATCTACTTCTGCTTTACTGACTATGCCAAAGCCTTTGACTGTGTAGATCACGTCAAACTGTGGAAAATTCTTCAAGAGGTGGGAATAGCAGACCACCTGACTTGCCTTCTGAGAAATCTTTATGCAGGACAAGAAGCAATAGTTAGAACCAGACATGGAATAACAGACTGGTTCCAAATTGGGAAAGGAGTACGTCAAGGCTGTATATTGTCACTCTGCTTATTTAACTAATATGCAGAGTACATCATAAGAAACGCTCCCCTGGAGGAAGCACAAGCTGGGATCAAGATTGCCAGGAGAAATATCAATAACATCAGATATGCAGATGACACCACCCTTATGTCAGAAAGTGAAGAGGAACTGAAGAACCTCCTGTTGAAAGTGAAAGAGGAGAGTGAAAAGCTGGCTTAAAGCTCAACATTTAGAAAACTAAGATCATGGCATCTGGTCCCATCACTTCATGGCAAATAGATGGGGAAATAGTGGAAATAGAGACAGACTTTATTTTGAGGGGCTCCAAAATCAGTGCAGATGGTGACTGCACCCATGAAATTAAAAGATACTTGCTCCTTGAAAGAAAAACTGTGATCAACCTAGACAGCATATTAAAAAACAGAGACATTACTTTGCTGACAAAGGTTATCTTGTCAAAACTATGGTTTTTCCAGTAGTCGTGTATGGATGTGAGAGTTGGACCGTAACGAAAGCTGAGTGCTGAAGACTTGATGCATTTGAACTGTGTTGCTGTGAGAAGACTCTTGAGAGTCCCTTGTACTGCAAGGAGATCAAACCAGTCAGTCCTGAAGGAAATCAGTCCTGAATATTCATTGGCCTGATGCTGAAGCTCCCAATACTTTGGCCACTTGATGCAAAGAACTAACTTATTGGGAAAGACCCTGATGCGGGGAAAGATTCTGATGCGGGGAAAGATTGAGAGTGGGAGGAGAAGGGGATGACAAAGGATGAGATGGTTGGATGGCATCACTGACTCGATGGACATGAGTTTGAGCTGGCTCTAGGAGTTGGTGATGGACAGAGAGGCCTGGCATGCTGTAGTCCATGGGGTCGCAAAGAGTTGGACATGACTGAGCAACGGAACTGACTGAACTAAACTGAGTTTATCAGATTACTTAGCTTCTTAAAAGAAGGCTCATACTCCAGTGAAAATTAAGAAATATGTGTTTGTGCATTTTAATGGGGTGAGGGTATGGTATTTGATTGATACAAAAGTCACTGATTTCTGACCATGAATTTTAAATTATTATTATTGGGCTCAAGTACATCTTTTTTAATCAAAATAGGAATGATTACAGTCAACACATTTTTGCCAATGAGAAATAAATTTGCTTATTCTGTAGCATAAAAATCCATGCTTTGGGATTTATCGAACACTTTGAAAGCTTTTTCTGCCTCCTGCTGGTTGTGGGAGCATTTTGCCTGCAAATAATTGTCTTTTAGCGAGAAGTCAGGTGAATATGGTAGAAGAGGCAAAACTTGGTAGCCCAATTCATTCAACTTTTTGAAGTGTTGATTGTGCAATGTGCAATCAGCATTTGTTTTGGAGAAGAACTGGGTCCATTCTGTTGACCAGTGCAGGCTACAGGCATTGAAGTTTTCCATTCATCTCATTGATTTGCTGAGCATGCTTCTCAGATGTAGTGGTTTTGCTGGCATTCAGAAAGCCATGTCAGATGGGCAGCAGGTCAGCCAGCAGTGAACCATGACCTTTTTTTTGGTGCAAGTTTGACTTTGGGAAGTGCTTTGGAGCTTCTCAGTCCAACCACTCAGCTGGCTATTGCCAGTTTTATGCAATACACTTTTCTTCGCATGTCACAATCCAGTTGAGAAATGGTGTGTTGTTGTTGCATAAAATAAGAGAAGACAACACTTAGAAGTTATTTTTTTGATTTTTGGTCAGCTCACGAGATACCCACTTATCGAGCTCTTTCACCTTTCCAGTTTGCTTCAAATGCCAAATGACTGTAGAATGGTCGATGTAGAGTTCTTTGGGGATTTCTAGTGTAGTTGTTATGGAGAAGGAAATTGCAACCCACTCCAGTGTTCTTGCCTGGAGAATCTCAGGGACAGGGGAGCCTGGTGGGCTGCCGTCTGTGGGGTTGCACAGAGTTGGACACGACTGAAGCGACTTAGCAGCAGCAGCAGCAGTGTAGTTATGAGAGGGTCAGTTTCGATGATGATTCTCAACTGCTTGTTGTCAACTTCCGATGACTAGCCACTGTGCTCATCTTCAAGCCTCTCTTCTCTTTTGCAAAACTTCTTGAACAACCACTGCACTGTATGTTAGCAGTTCCTGGGACAAATACGTTGTTGATGTTGCAAGTTATGTTTGCTGCTTTATGACCCATTTTGACCTCAAATAAAAAATTGGTTGAATTTGCTTTTTGTCTAGCATCATTTCTATAGTCTAAAATAAATATAAGCAGCAACTAATAAGTCATCAGCCAGAAAACATAAAGTGAGAAATTTGCATTAAAACAATGTATAATATAACCACATTTATTTGAGAACATATTCCAATGTCAAACAGCAGAGTTCAACAGTGCAAAACTGCAGTTACTTTCGCATGAACCTAATAGGTTTGGGGAGACATAGTCCCGTCGAAGTAACACTTTTGTATGTTATTCATTCATGGTACAAAATATGTTATAATTTGTATGAGTAATGAGGTGAGGGGACTTCCCTGGTCGTCCAGTGGCTGGGCCTCCTTGCTTCCAGTGCAGGGGGCCCAGGTTCAATCCCTGATTGGGAAACTGGATCCCACATACCCCAGCTGGGAGTTCTCATGCTGCAGCTGAAGATCCCACATGCCACAACTGAGACCTGGAGCAGCCAAATAAATAAATATTTATTTTTTAAAAATAAGGAGGTGGGATTCCTTGGACGTGAAGGCACAGGTACACTGTAAAGTGGAGAGGAGGGTGAGGCCCCTGAGGATGAGTTTTGCTTACTCTTATGATTTTGCCTATTGTTTTGACTATAATAACATTTAAGATCAACAATCCAGAAGCAGAGAAAAACAGTGCTGTGCATCATAGTGGGGGGTTTGTAATAGTTCCCTGGGCTGTTTTGCAAGGCATGAATGCTTTATAAATACTCATTAATGATCATAAAGGAGTTTCTTACTACGTAATATTTTAGAAATCTAGAGAGGTAGACTAGAACAGGCTCTGGAGCCAGACTGGTTTCATTCAGAACCTCCACAGCCATGCAACTAGCTTATTGCCATGTCCTGACCCTCTGTGACATGAGAGTGCTGCAGGTGAAGACAATGGTGTCTTCAGGCAGAGCAAGACCAGTAGATGCACCCTGGGAGTTTCCTGTTTTCTTACGTGGTATGAAAGAGATCTGGAAGTTCTCATATAATCCAAGTGCAGGAAATAGAAGTTAGCAGAGTGAGAGCCAGCCCGCCTGTCCTGTGGGGCCTGTTGTGAGCGGAAGAACCAGCTAGGTCCTAGAGGTTGTGGGGAGGGCGGCTGTGGCCAGGTCAGCTCATTGCTCCCCGGAATTTGTGCTCTAGCTTTAGTTAACACTGGGAGTGGCTGCCCCGCCAGGAACACACTTCTCGTCATCCATCCTCTGCCCCATCCTGCTCCCCTGCATATTGGTGGGGCCAGGTGACTGGTTTTCACCAGGGAACATGCGTGGAAGTTATGTGTTGTCACTTCTGAATGGAGGTGGGGGACAAGCAGCTGTCTTTCTCTGCCTTCTCTTTATCCAAGGGCCAGATGCCCAGGATAGAGCCTGAGATTAGGAAGATCTCAAGCCCCTGGATTACCATGTGGAAGAAAGCTGTGCGCCAAACAGCAGCACTCACGATGAACTGTATAACTGTAGCGAGACATTTTGAGATTGGCTGTTAAGCAGCTAGTGTGGCCTTAACACTAAGTACGGGCTGCTTGGAAGAGGTAGCTGAGGCCCTAAGAATACCCATACCAGCAGGAGCTGAGGTGGGGCCAGTCAGGAGGCCCATTGCATGCTGTTGCAGCATCCTCATCAGTGTATGCCACGGTGACCCTGCTACTGCTGTGTTGCTTCAGTCGCGTCTGACTCTCTGCCACCCCATAGACAGCAGCCCACATGGCCTCCCCGTCCCTGGGATTCTCCAGGCAAGAACACTGGCGTGGGTTGCCATTTCCTTCTCCAGTGCGTGAAAGTGAAGTCGCTCAGTCGTGTCTGACTCTCAGTGACTCCATGGACTGCAGGCCACCAGGCTCCTCCATCTGTGAGATTTTCCAGGCAAGAGTGCTGGAGTGGGGTGCCATCGCCTTCTATCAAACCTCAAAAGCTGATGAGGACCCAGCTGATGAGGGCAGTCCATGGGTCCACGTTCAGACCAATCATGACATTCCCTGTGCCCACAGAAGCTTTCCTCCCCATCCAGATACCATCATAAGAATAAGGAGCACAGAAACTGTAAATGTTTTCTAGAGAAGTCTGAAGAGTTCCTGTGAGACAGGGTTTCTCCAGCTTGTGGACCTATTGGGCTGGATAACTCTCTGTGTGATGATGCTGTCCTGCACACTGTAGACTGTAGAACAGCATCCATAGCGTCTGCCTGTTAGACGCCAGTAGAACCTCCATCAGTGTACTGCCAGAGTGTCTCTAGATATTGCCAGATGTCCCCTGGGGGCAAATCCTCAGTGGAGAACCGCTACCTCAGAAACTGGAGTTAACCTGAAAGAAATTATTTTAAATTGAAACAAGCTTCAGTTCAGTTTAGTTCACTCGCTCAATCATGTCCAACTCTTTGCGACCCCATGAATCGTAGCACACCAGGCCTCCCTGTCCATCACCATCTCCCGGAGTTCACTCAGACTCACGTCCATCGAGTCAGTGATGCCATCCAGCCATCTCATCCTCTGTCGAACCCTTCTCCTTCTGCCCTCAATCCCTCTCAACATCAGAGTCTTTTCCAGTGAGTCAACTTTTCGCATGAGGTGGCCAAAGTACTGGAGTTTCAGCTTTAGCATTATTCCTTCCAAAGAACACCCAGGGCTGATCTCCTTTAGAATGGACTGGTTGGATCTCCTTGCAGTCCAAGAGACTCTTTTTCTCCAACACCACAGTTCAAAGCATCAATTCTTTGGCGCTCAGCCTTCTTCACAGTCCAATTCTCAACCATTTATTTGTTGCTCAGTCGTGTCCGACTCTTTGCGACCCCGTGAACTGTAGCCTACCAGGCTCCTCCATCCATGGGATTCTCCAGGCAAGAGTACTGGAGTGGGTTGCCATTGCCTTCTCCAGGGGATCTTCCCGACCCAGGGATCAAACCCAGGTCTCCCGCATTGTGGGTAGACGCTTTAACCTCTGAGCCACCAGGGAAAAATCATAGTCTTGACTAAACAGACCTTACCTTTAATTAAAGGGATTTTTCTCCCCTTCGGAGATGGGTGGAATTCATGGGGGAGGTTTGTTTATGGATATGCAACAGAGGAAGCTATGTTGTTTTTATAAAATAGTTTCTATTGAATCTACACTTAACACTAATTTATCAGCTTAGATATTGTCTGGATTTTCCACTTTTTCTTTCTTCCTTTTTCTTCTTTCTAGACTGGTAGCTATGGTTGTTATTGCCTAGGTAAACACATTTCCCTCATCCTCCCAACCCCTGCTGTCATGTCCCTATGTCCATCTCTAAATGACAAAAACCACTATGTAGTTTTGATGCTAAGACTATATAAATAATACGTAATGCTGGGCCAGGCGGTACGCTCAGACGATGACTTCTTTCTTACAGATTCTACTAAGCAGCCGTTAGGCCACTTGAAGAAGAATATCTTGGTACCATTATGGTCCTGTGGATTTTACTTTATCAGGTGTTTACAACCTAGCCAGTGAATTAAAAACAGTGGACATGACATCTTATTTTCTTGATGTTTTTAGTTGCCTTTTTTTTGGGTATTGAATTCTTCTATCACAGTCTCCACCCTCCCCTCCCACCAACTCTACAGTATACTGTAACCTGTTGTATTGTGACCTTGTTTATGTGTCCTTACCTGTAATTCAGCTTCAGTTTGAACTAGTTGCCTTTTAGGTCTCTTTTTGGAACTTCCTTTCACTGGCCTCTTGAATTGCATCCATTCTATTATAGATGTTCCTTTTTTACTAAACTAACTTGATCTTTTTTCTGGAGTACATCCTCAACTAACTTCCAAAAAAGTATGTTTTAGAGGCAGATTTTCTGAATCATTCTATGTATAAAAATGTCTTCATTCTGTTTTCATATTTAACTGATAGTTCAGGTACAATCCTGAAGAAAGTCAGTCCTGAATATTCATTGGAAGGACGGATGCTGAAGCTCCAATACTTTGGCCACCTGATGCGAAGAACTGACTCATTGGGAAAGATCCTGATGCTGGGAAAGACTGAAGGCAAGAGGGGAAGGGGACGACAGAGGATCAGATGGTTGGATGGCATCACCGACTCAATGGACATGAGTTTGAGCAAACTGGGAGTTGGTGCTGGACAGGGAGGCTTGGCATGCTTCAGTCCATGGGGTCGCAAAGAGTGAGACACTGAGCTACTGAACTGACTGACTGTGGTACAGTATTGTAGGTTGCAAATGACTTTCCTTTGAAACTTTGCAAAGCAGTGCTTGGTTGTCTTCCTGCACTTGGTTTCAAGTCAGATGCCATCTAATTCCCTGTCCTTTTAAGGTGATTTGTTCTTTATTCTGACTGAAAACTTTGAGGATATTCTCTACTTCACCTTTTTGCTGCACACTCAGAATGAGGAGTGCATGCTTTTGTTTTGGTTTGGTTATATTTGTTACAGGCACTCAATTCCCCATATTTGATTTTGAATCAGATTGTTCAACTCTAAGAAATCCTCTTCTGTCTTTTATATTCTTTTTGTTTTCTTTTCTGTTCTACAGTAGACAGGTGTTTTCTTGCTGGACTGATCCTCATCTTATTTTTGCTTTCCTATTTTGTGATTTTCTGAGCTCTGTGTTCAGGTGACTTTTTTCCCACTAGTTTATTGGGCTGATTTTTTGAGGAGAGGGTGTTCTATGAATTTCCTTGTTCTCTTTTCCTGCCATTCTTTTCTTGTTTTATCTTTTAGTGCTCTCCTTAGTCTCAGAATATGCAAAGTAACATATTTTTAAAAGACATTTTGTGTTTCCTCAAATATTTTCTTCTCCTGTCAGCTTTTATCTTTATTTTTATGATTTTTTTTTCTTACCTGTTTTTCCTTATATGCCTGGTGATGCTTAAAAGTGAAAGTGAAGTCACTCAGTCGTATCCGACTGTTTGCGACCCGTGGACTGTAGCCCACCAAGCCGTTCTGTCCTTGGGATTCTCTAGGCAAGAATACTGGAGTGGGTTGCCAAAATGTTTCAGAAAGAAGGACCAGCTTCCTGGTCTGGATATTCCCCTCCCACTCTGTTCCTTGGACTGTTTTCAGTATTAGGTTTTTTTCCCTTTGAGTAGGAATTCTAGGCATGGCACTTGATGGACAGGACAGTAGTGAGTGGGGCCTATCTATTGGCAAGTGTTGTGTTATGAGGGAGGGGAGCCAGGCCACGGGCCCTCAAAATTTGTTGTTCAGTCGTTCAGTCGTGTCTGACTGTTTGCGACCCCATGGACTGCAGCACCCTAGGCTTCCCTGTCCTTCACCATCTCCTGGAGCTTGCTCAAACTTACGTCCATTGAGTTGGTGATGCCGGCCAACCACCTCATCCTCTGTCGTTCCCTTCTCCTGCTCTCAATCATCTCTCCCAGCACCAGGGTCTTTTCCAGTGAGTTGGCTGTTTGCATCAGATAGCCAAAATATTGGAGCTTCAGTCTCAGCATCAGTCCCTCCAATGAATACTCAGGATTGATTTCCTTTAGGATTGATTAGTTTGATATCTTTGGAGTCCAAGAGACTCTCAAGAGTCTTCTCCAACACCACAGTTCAAAAGCATCAATTCTTTGGTCCTCAGCCTTCTTTATGGTCCGACTCTCACATCCATACATGACCACAGGAAAAACCATAGCCTTGACTAGATGGACCTGCTTTTCAGTACACTGTCTAGGTTTGTCATAGCTTTTCTTCCAAGGAGCAACTGTCTTTTAATTTCATGGTTCCAGTCATCATCTGCAGTGATTTTTGGAGCCCAAGAAATAAAATCTCTCACTGTTTCCATTGTTTCCACATCTATTTGCCAAGAAGTGATGGGACCCGATTCCATGATCTTAGTATTTTGAATGCTGAATTTTAAGCCAGACTCTTCACTCTTCTCTTTTACCTTTATCAAGAGGCTCTCCAGTTCTGCTTTGCTTTCTGCCATAAAGTTGGTGTCTTCTGCATATCTAGGGTGATTGATATTTCTCCCAGCAATCTTGATTCCAGCTTGTGCTTCATCCAGCCCAGCATTTCTCTGCATATAAGTTATGATGTACTCTGCATATAGGTTAAATGAGCAGGATGACAATACACAGGTTAGAAGCATTTTATTATCTGTGCCAGTGTCCCCTAGACGACGGGTATTGACTTACTTTAGAGAAAGGCCAGCTGTCATTTTGCCAGGGAGTAAATGCCAGTTGTTTAGGTGCTGCTTGGAGATGAGTGTTGGGAAATGGAGCTGCCCCTTAAACAGTCAGTCAGGTAATATATAATTCTCCTATTTTTAGCCCCACTATTTATTCCCACCTTTGGTGAGCTATTTACTTTGCAATAATGCTTCTCTGGGATTCTGTCAGATGTATTGGTTCTCACCCTTTTATTATCCCTCTTATTGGATAGAATGAGTCTGTGGCTTTCTCTGCTTGTTACATCAAGCAATCTCATATCTATTTTCATCTTTCATAAGCGTGTTGACTTTTCTCTCTGTACCACTCATCTCCATTTCTGGTGTGTGTATTATTTTTAATGTTATTCTAATTTAGAGGTTACTCTTGATTTACAGTTACTACAAAACATTGGCTCTATTCCCTGTGTTGCACAGGACATCCTTGAGCCCATCTTACACCTGGTAGTATGCACTCCCATTTCCTGACCCCTGTAGTGCCCCATCTCTGCTGTTATTTTCTTTGCTCTTATTATTATTATTTTTTTGTATGAACTGTTTTTATGTCAGTGGGATATCTGGAATAACTGAAGGAAAAATTTATATTTAGTCCATCATCTTTGTTGGAGACCTTTCCTGTCTTTTTATGTTGTTGTTCATGAAAGCTGTGATCATGATATGTGTTGATGTACATTGGTATTTCTTCCCTTGATTTGTAGAGATGTTTGTATCTTTCTGCCGATTAGTCCTGAAATTTGGGTGCTTTTTGAGTTCTTGTTTGCTGCCTTGTTTCTCTGTTCCCTCTCCTCTTGCCATCTGCCCCCGCCTGGACATGTCATTACGATTCTTTTGCCACTTTCACTTTGTCCCTTGAAAGCTGGATGAGACCATTTAGAATTGTGTGTAAAGTAGTATCTTTTCTCTAGAGAATAGTGTGTCACCTGTGAGCCCACGACTCCTGTCACATTGTGGTTATTCATTATATACTTTCTGTTTCTCGCTGTGTCAAGGCAGATGAGGTGTTACTCTTTTTCATTTACTGCTCTGCCTTAATTGTGATATCTACTTTGGTTCCTTAGTTACTGATGTTTTTCTCTATTACCTTTCTTTCTCTTCTTCCTAATTATTTTTGGTACTTTAAATGTTGAGCCTAAGCGGTTCACTAATGCCTAGGTGGTTCACTAATGCCATAATTTTCATCTCTTTCTTTTATTTTATACTCAGAAAAACTTCCCAGCGTTGTTTAAATTCTGTATACTTTATTCTGGTTTTTATTTTCCAGTCTGCATTCTCAAAGCTTTAGAGAAATTGATTGACTATAGTTTATGGTGAGCAAAGACATTTAGATGTCTCTGTTTCCCTGCCTTCCATGAGTTGCTGCAGTTCTCTGTTGCATTTGTTCGGTCCTTCTCTCATGAGACTTTGTCATTCCTTCTTTTCCAGCTAGAGTTTTGACTGCTGAGATGTCTTTTATGATTGGAGTTATAATTCTCTTGCAATCAGAAGTTTATTTAATCCAGATTTTTTAAATGCTGACTACTTTGAAATTGAAATCCTGTCAGAAGGGTTGTGATTTGGAAGGCTTAAACGCCTAGATTTGGCCTGATTATGTAAGATCCTGTGGAACCTACACAGTACATGCTTATTTGAAATTTAAAGTAGCTTAGAAAAGAAATCGGCTCTTGTGTAGTTTCTTTATTTGCCTGCTCTAGGGGATATCAAAGTTGAAAATATTCCCTAATGCAGTTGATATTTATTCACTGATTATTTTGTGAACTTTCTCTATATTCTGTGAAACACTTGGTTTTAGAATCCAGACATTTGATTAGATCATGGTTATATGTCTCCTGGTCTACCTTTTTCAGGTATTCTAAACACTTTCCTTTTTAGATACTTGTTATAATCACTGTCCTTCTTGTCTGGCTCATTATGGTATATTTTGTTGCTTCTATTATGTGTATAGTTTTGGTGGTACTTCTCACTGTTCCTAAAGTTTTAAAATAGAATCTTTAGCATCATATGAATAGTACCTTGTTTTTCAGTTTGGGGGATTATAGGTTTATTATCTTTGTTTTGTCAAGAATTTCTGATTAGGGTGTAAGAATTTAAAAATAATACCCTGTCAGTACTGAGGAGGGATTCCTGTGTGCAGACAGACTCATTTAAGAGTTTGCTTGCTTAGCATGATTAGTGTTTAACCAGCAGAATCTTACTTGGTTTTCTTTGGTCGCTTCTACTTAGTAGTAATTAGCCTCTTCAAGTTGTAAGTTCCAGTTAATCAGTGATACATTTTTGTGGCTATGACACACTTTGATTTTAATTAAATTCAGAAAATTATGCCTTTTTTGGTATTCTCTAAGACTTTTTTTCATTGTCGCCATATTGATCAGTTTTCTTTATGAAGTCTTTCAGTATGAGTTATTTACATATGTTGTCTTTTTCCATAGTCATTTTTAATTGAAGTATCAAAAATTATGTATATTCTCGTAGATCCTTTTTAAATTGGCATGTGGAAATGTAATTATGTATCTTGGTTACCTTACATGATAAATTAAAGATGATGAGTACTTTGGTTGTGGTAATTTATACCTTGAATTCAAAACCCAGAAACATCTAGGCCAGAGTTAGGCACGCAGACACTCATTTTTCTTTCATGCCCAAGGTAGAAAACCATTTAAGAATGGTTTTTTAAGAATGTATCAAATTATGAAGAAATTGTTTTGGGGACTGAGTAATAAAATCAGTAATGAAATTCCTTGAGGTTATTCTGAGTTAACTATAGTCTTGCATTGCAAGCTTTGGTCCTTAGTGGAGGACGCCCACCTGTAAGCAGGGATGTGCATTTACTTGGAGGAAACGCGTGCGAGTCCTTTGTTTTTTGTAGCCAGTTGCCATATTTAATGAGAAACACATTCACTTTTTTCTAGTATCACGATTTAAAACAAGGTTCATATTTTCCTTAGAAAAGAACCTTTTAGAAAACAGAAAATTCATAGAATGAGGTAGTTTTAGCTGTATTTTTAAAATATCTCAGTTTAAAAATAAAGACTTAAAATCCAAGGGAGACATTTAATATATTGGGCTAAATTATTAATAGATGGCCAGTGACATATTTCCAAATGCTGTCCTTAAGAGGCCTCAGTTTATTAGTCTATAGAAACCCTCTTTGAGACCCCACGTCACAGCCTTCTGCAACCTAGCATTACAAACACCAACTGATCTAGTAAACAGATGCACTGGGAAAATTAAAAAACCTGCCAGAAGTATTGTCTTTCCTGCTAAGTAACTTTGTGACCTTGGCAAAGCACTTAGACTCTGTGGGTCTTAGGAAATTGGAGAGTTGGAATAGAAAGCCTCTTATCTTCTTTTGAGAATTCCTTGATGATGCTAGGGGCATCATGAAATATAGTCATTACAGTAGCTCTGAAATAGATGATTTTGTTCCCATTTTACAGACAGAATTATTGATGTTGTACCGACGCTATGTTCAGGCACGTGACCGTGATGAGTCATGTAGCTGCCCGGAGGCCAAGCAAAAAGTTGAACTTAGCCTCCCATTCTATCGCTGTGTTTTTTCAGAATACAATGCTGCCTTTCCAAGCCGTGTTGTTGGAGTAGACCACTGGATTTTATTCTCAAAAATTTGTTGCATTTCTTAATCTGTACTTTATAGTAAATGTGCTTCGGCATGATATCATGTGTTATTCCGGGAAACCAGAAGTCAGGGATCAGGCTTGTCTGACTTGTGCCTGGAGTAGCAATGTGTGACCAGCTTCTATATAACCATATTAAAACTTACATGTCTAAGAGATGATTGATGTGTTCAGAGTTATTTTGAATTGATTTCAGTAATGTCACTGTTTTTCAAAAGCACTTTTGAAACTATCCTTTAGACATTTCTTTAGTGACTTCAACCTCTTTCTTTTACGTATATTCTTTGATGGCAAATGACATCTGTTGAGAATGAATTTGATATTTGGAAAAAAATGGGAAGTCATTCTGAACTGAGTCTCATACACAAAATTAGGGAACAAAATGAGAAATGCCATTTTTAGTTAAAAATAATCACTAACCAAAAGGATGAAACCTGTTATTCTTGTGTCATTTATATGGTAGCTAAGAAAGTGATTAGAAGAGAGGAACTCTAGAATTGTTTTGTATGATGGAAAGTTGAAATAGTCTAAAAATGACTACTCTTATGGAGATAACCTTTATTTGCATGTAAGTTCTGCTAAATTAGTTAAAGTTATATCTTAAAATAGTTATACTTGTTCTCTGTGACTTAGGCCATTGCTATGCTGATTTAGCATGTGCTTCAGAGTTGGTGAATGAATTATACATGGCAGGCAGGTGGTAGTCTTTCCATTTTAAAGGAAATCAGAATCTATATAACATTTGTTTGCATAATAATATAATTCTCAGTTATATTCATATTTATTATATAATTTGTGGTTATCTGTATCTAGGTTTAATTCTAGTCAGCTACCTTGTCCCATTTCCTAGTATGAACTAAAAGCGCTTCTGCTGCTAAGCCTGAGTATGCTCTTTAATGTAGGTCTACACATAAAATAACTTTTCTGCAAAAATTATACTGGGAGACATTATGAACATATATTACTGAATGGCTTTTGGATATCAGTGCTGTACTCTATTGATACAGATCCTAAGCAATACTATACCTATATATCTTGTTGCAGAAGAACTTGGACAGGAAGATTTCATTTTATCTTTTCAAGCATTATTTTTTTAAATTTAAGAATCCCAAAGGATAGAGTTTAATGAAGCTTCCTCATTTGTGATTATTAAGGGATACTAAAAAATGCCTCTAGTCCCTTTTTCATAGTACTTTTCCTTTTGAGGTTTCAGAATAATTGAATGTTACAAGACCTTTAATTCAACAGATATTTGAGTGTAAGTCATTCCCTGGTGGCTCAGGCGGTAAAGAATCTGCTTGCAATGTAGGAGGCCTGTGTTCACTCCCTGGGTGGGGAAGATCCCCTGGAGAAGGGAATGGCAATCCACTGTAGTATTCTTGCTTACAGAATCCCATGGACAGAGGAGCCTGGCAGGCTACAGTCCATGAGGTCGCAAAGAGTTGGATACAGCTGAGCGACTTAATGCTTTGACTTTCATTATGCATGGGACTGAAAATTTAGTGGAAACTAGATAGACATTGTGCGGAGAAGGCAATGGCACCCTACTCCAGTACTCTTGCCTGGAAAATCCCAAGGACAGAGGAGCCTGGTAGACTGCAGTCCATGGGGTCGCTAAGAGTCGGACACGACTGAGAGACTTCACTTTCACTTTTCACTTTCATGCATCGGAGAAGGAAATGGCAACCCACTCCAGTCTTCTTGCCTGGAGAATCCCAGGGACGGGGGAGCCATGTGGGCTGCCGTCTGTGGGGGTCGCACAGAGTCGGACACGACTGAAGCTACTTAGCAGCAGCAGAATGACATGTGACCTCTTTGTGTGTGTGGGAAGGATGAGGAACAGACTGTAAACTACTAATTGTGCAGTTCACTATATAGTCGCCACTGTGGACAGTGCTAAGAGGAGGAAATAAGAGGGTGATAGAAGATTTTGCTGACCTAGTTTCGGAGGGGAGCCAAGGAAAGGGAGCCAAGGAAGGTGACTTAAGCTGAGAGGGAAAAGAAGAATATTTCTGGCAGAACATCTTGTTTAAATATCCTGGAACAGCAAGGAACTTGGCTTTTGCTAGAACCGAGAGTCCACTGTGTGTAAAAAACAATAAAAATAATGAGAGTGACAGTAATGTGGCTCAGTAGGCAAGGGCCAGGTCATGCAAGACCTGAGAGAGCTTGTTAAGGACTTTGATTTTTGTCTCAAGGTCCATGAGAGTAGTTTAAACAAAGGGGTCGTGAAATGATCGAGTTTAGCATAATCACTCTGGGTGCTGGTAAGAGATGGTTTGAAGCGACCAGGGTAGATGCTGGGAGACTCATTAGGTTGTGTTGAAGTTAAGGTCCCTATGGCTTATCCACGGGAGAATCCTGTAGGCCAGTGGGTCTCAAGGTGTGTCACCTGAGAGCTTATCAGAAGTGCAGGTTCTTGGGTTCTTTCTGAGACCTGTTCAATCAGAAGCTTTGGGAGTGGAGCTTAGAAATGTGATTTTGAACAAGCCTTGCCGATGATTCTAATGCTTCCTAAAGTTTTCGAACCTCTGCCGCAGGTCACTGGATACATGATTTTGGTATAGGATAAAGCTCTAAGTTGGTGATGAGGATACGGAGTAGCTGCATGAAGAGGGTATTTGAAAACAAGAGGACAAGAGGTTCTAATAGAATGAAACACTGAGGTCCTTTAGTTTACAAGACCTGTAACAGAGTGAAGAGAGCTAGTGAGAGAATTAGAAGAGGATTGGTTAGAGGGACTAGACAACCAGGAGCATCTTTGGAAGGGCATGGCAAAGGAAGCATTAAACTTGGCAATGAAGGATCTTCGTGTGAGTAACTGTAATGGGATTATAGAAGTAGGCACCAGATTTCAGTGGGTTCAGAAGGAGATGGAGGAAGGAGTGAAGAAAATATAGTTGACTTATTCTTTATTCTTTGGTGAGATATTTAAAATTCCAAAATATGGGAAAAGTAGATAATCTTCATGGGCAGATAACCAGCACATGGTTCTGTCAAGAACTATATGATATTAATAAAATCTCAGTGTTTGGACCTATGGATTTTGAAATTCATAATTTACATAGAGGACTGAGCTCAAGTTTATCATTGTCTTTACCATTTTGCAAGGAATGCCATAGTGTAATAGTAAACTTATGGGAGGGAAATTGTAGGGCAGATGTTTAACCTACCAAGAAGGTTTTTTTAAACATGATTGAAACCATTTTAGTGTGTATTTATATGGAAATAATTTTTAAGTTACAAATACTCTTATTCATTACAAATGTATTAATTCATCTATTACTATTAAGAAGCTAAAGAAAAATTAAAATTAAAAAAATAAATTGAGGTAGTTGATTTAGTGTTGTGTTAGTTCCAGGTATAAAGGAAAATTCTTTAAATGTGTTTTATAATTCAAACTTTTAATTTCTTCAATTACCCTGGCTTGTTACAATTATTCTAACATGTTTAGTTCAGTTCAGTCACTCAGTCATGTGATGAGTGATTCATTCACCCCATGAATCGTAGCTCGCCAGGCCTCCCTGTTCATCACCATCTCTCGGAGTTCACTCAGACTCATGTCCATCGAGTCCATGATGCCATCCAGCCATCTCATCCTCGGTCGTCCCCTTCTCCTCCTGCCCCCAATCCCTCCCAGCATCAGAGTCTTTTCCAATGAGTCAACTCTTCACATGAGGTGGCCAAAGTACTGGAGTTTCAGCTTTAGCATCATTCCTTCTAAAGAAATCCCAGGGTTGATCTTCAGAATGGACTGGTTGGATCTCCTTGCAGTCCAAGGGACTGTCAAGAGTCTTCTCCAACACCACAGTTCAAAGCATCAATTCTTCGGCACTCAGCCTTCTTCACAGTCCAACTCTCACATTCATACACGACCACAGGAAAAACCATAGCCTTGACTAGACGGACCTTAGTCGGCAAAGTAATGTCTCTGCTTTTGAATATGCTATCTAGGTTGGTCATAACTTTTCTTCCAAGGAGTAAGCGTCTTAATTTCATGGCTGCAGTCACCATCTGCATGTTATTCTGTTCTTAAGGAAGACCACAGTTAATGTGAAGCCAAATTAAGAGAATTCAAGGTCAACCCTAATTACAAAGTAATCTTTTTTAAGCTTTGTGCATATGCCTGTGTGCATACGCATGAGGCAGGGGATGGGGGATGAAGACAGACTTCAGCCATTTGGAGGTGCATTTTCTTGGTGACATATTTTTGTCTAATGTTGTTTAAAGCAAAAACATCAACATATGCTGTCTGTAAAATTCAACAGCTATAGAAGCTCATCCAGTTAGTTTCTGTTGCCACTAGGCCCCACCTTATGTCCCGAAGAATCTGCTTATTATCAGTTTGGTGTTATTCTTCCAGGTATCCTTCCCCTTGTCCCTCCTTCCCCTAGTCCCCCACCGCCACCCCGCATGTGTACATGTATGTATAATTAAAACAACAGCAGCAGAGCTGGGCTTATGATGCTGTTTTGCAGTAGTTTTCCACCAGTCAATACATGATAAATCTAAACGCCTGAATCTTAATAATTCTTCCCATTGAATTTATATTTTGTTCTCTGAACATCAAACTGAGTCTTGAGATTGGGGTGCTGGTCTCTTTTGCTCCATGATCTTGGGCAGGTCACTTAATCCCTCTATGCTTAGTTTCTACATCTGTAAAATTTAGAGATGGTCAGTGATTGATCTGAAGATTTCTAATATCTCTGAGGGCTTCCCAGATGTTTCAGTGGTAAAGAATCCTCCTGTCATGCAGGAGTCAGAGGTTTAATCCCTGGGTCGGGAAGATCTCTTGGATGAGAAAATGGCAACGCACTCCAGTATTCCGCCTGGGATCTCGTGGACAGAGGAGTGCGGCGGGCTATAGTCCACGGGGTCACAAGGAGTAGGACCAGCCAACAACAGAGGACAGGAGATGTGGCTCTGAGGCAGGAGCCGTGCTTTCTGCCCCTCGGCTTTCCACTTGCAATTACTGGCTAAGAAAAATTTTCACAAAACCCTTGAGAAGGCAGAGCAGTCTCTGAGTGAGGAGGTTTGGCTTTGGAATTAGCATTGCTCTGTTCTTATTGTGAATATTACATTTATTTCCTGCTTTTCAGAATATTACATTTATTTCGGTTGCTTATTTTATTTCTTTTTCATTTTTCTCTGTTTTTAATTTTTACCTTTTTTTAATCCACAGTGTTCTTTGTCTTTTAAACTTGCAGGGACTCTTCGTATTCCTAATCTTAAGCTTGTGTTTTCTAATATTTTCTCGTCACTTTTGTATCTTTTGAATTTCTCTGGCCTTTATATTTGAATTTTTGTGCTTAAACTCTTTTTAAACAATTAGCTATTTTTTTTCAAATAGCATTTTATTAAGGCAGAGACACAAGAAGAAAGAATAATTGAGAAACCGAATGACTCCAACAGTGGCTTGCCCAGGGAGAGCTTTAGCTTGCTTTTATTGATACATGTATTTTTTTTCTATAAACCGGGCTGCTGGGTTGCATAGTTCTTTTATGATTGGCTTCTTCCATAATCTTATGGGAAGACAGAACAAAGGTTTTGGTCAGCCTAGTGCTTCACACTCTGAGTAAGAGATGCCGGGTGGCTTGTCCTCTCCACTTACCCAGTAGTAGCTCTCAGGGCTTCCTGTAACAGGCTTTCTTATTCCTTTAAATTTTCAACCTCTTGCTCCTAACCTGAGTATGCACCATGGGCAGAACCACCTCTAAATAAAATAAGTCTATTTACAGTGATAAAGCCTTTGATATACATAAAGGGACTGCTCTCCTGTTTCTTATCATCCTTTTAATTACTTTGGACGTGTTTGATTTTAAAAGTTTCACAATCCTCATTTTAAAAACAATAAATAGCCTCCCCAGATCTGCTTTCAATAAAAAGTGAAAACAAAAAACCACTAGTGGGTCTTGCCAAATAGTTTCCCGCTAATCTTATTATTAAAAACTTTTTTCTAATTTACATTTCTTTAGAAGCTTTTTTTTAGTGTACATAGAGGAAATTCTTTGAAAGGTATTTTATGACATAATACCCTGTTGTCATGAAAATAAATGTTAAAGAGACAAGCATTTGTGACTGATATATCAATAATTTTTTATGTCCTCATAGAGACTTCAGTTATTACTTTGACGTATAACATACAGGCCCAAAAAAGCAACGGTAGATGACGTCACTCTTCAGTCTCTGGGCCTCGGCCTCTGGCTGGTTATCGCTTGGAGGTGGGTGAAGCAGACGAAACCTTGTTTTCCAGCTGACTGTCACTATGTAAGGTCCTTTCTCCATAAGAGACTTGAGTGGGTTCAGTCCTGTAGCTGCGCTGTCCTCACTGCAGCTACCTTGCTGCTACTCGGGTTAAAGGTCAGCATTATTGTCCTTTAACATTATGTCTCTCATTGTGCCATCTCTTTCTGCATTTCTGAATGTTCCTCATTCTAGCAACTAAATTAGCTCATATTACTATTTTGGCCAAGTCTTTAGACAGAAGGCTTCCCAGGTGGTGCTGGTAGTAAAGAACCACCTGCCGATGCAGGAGATGTAAGAGACACAGGTTTGACCCCTGGTTCTCTAGAAGATCCCTGGAAGATCCCCTGGAGGAGGACGTGGCAGCCTGCTTCAGTGTTCCTACCTGGAGAATCCTGTGGACAGAGGAGCTTAGCCAGCCACAGTCCATAGGGTCACAGAGTTAGACACAACTAAAGCGACTTAGCTTGCACATCCCAGATACAAAGCATTGAAGAAACACTTTTCTGTGTATAAAATATATAAAGGAATTATTCTGCCACATATGTAAAATCTTAATAGATATTTAAGTTAGTTTAAATGTCATAAAAATGCAAACCCTGCACTCTTGTATTAAACATTTTTACATGTATACATGTAAAAATATTTCAAAATTATGAATAAGAATCCTAATCTTGGTCAGTTTAGGTCTCTTGAAATATAGCATTCTGGTACCTTCTTAAGTAATGTGCCTTGATATAATTCTTGTTCAGTTCAGTTCAGTTGCTCAGTTGTGTCCAATTCTTTGCGACCGCATGAATCGCAGCACGCCAGGCCTCTATGTCCATCACCAACTCCCGGAGTTCACTTAAACTCACGTCTGTCGAGTCAGTGATGCCATCCAGCCATCTCATTCTCTGTCGTCCCCTTCTCCTCCTGCCCCCAATCCCTCCCAGCATCAAAGTCTTTTCCAGTGAGTCAACCCTTCTCATGAGGTGGCCAAAGTACTGGAGTTTCACCTTTAGCATCCTTCCTTCCAAAGAAATTTCAGGGTTAATCTCCTTCAGAATGGACTGGTTGGATCTCCTTACAGTCCAAGGGACTCTCAAGAGTCTTCTCCAACACCACAGTTCAAAGCATCAATTCTTCGGCACTCAGCCTTCTTCACAGTCCAACTCTCTCATCCATATGTGACCACTGGAAAAACCATAGCTTTGACTAGATGGACCTTTGTTGGCAAAGTAATGGCTCTGCTTTTCAGTATACTCTCTAGGTTGGTCATAACTTTCCTTCCAAGGAGTAAGCGTCTTTTAATTTCATGGCTGCAGTCACCATCTGCAGTGATTTATTTGGGAGCCCCCCAAAATAAAGTCTGACACTGTTTCCACTGTTTCCCCATCTATTTCCCATGAAGTGATGGGACCAGATGCCATGATCTTCGTTTTCTGAATGTTCAGTTTGAAGCCAAGTTTTTCACTCTCCTCTTTCACTTTCATCAAGAGGCTCTTTAGTTCCTCTTTACTTTCTGCCATAAAGGTTCTGTCATCTGCATATCTGAGGTTATTGATATTTCTCCTGGCAATCTTGATTCTAGCTTGTGCTTCTTCCAGCCCAGCGTTTCTCATGATGTGCTCTGCATAGAAGTTAAGTAAGCAGGGTGATAATATACAGCCTTGACGTACTCCTTTTCCTATTTGGAACCAGTCTATTGTTTCATGTCCAGTTCTAACTGTTGCTTCCTGACCTGCATACAGATTTCTCAAGAGGCA